>NJDD01002374.1:54748-82563 GCA_002245505.1 Calephelis nemesis
CAAATGAATGAAATGTATACTCAATATTATTGGTAAAGAGTTCTATTTTCAAAATTTAAACTTATTTTTTAAATATAATGCTTTTAAGTTGCCAGTTCTAAAAACTTTTAGTTTGGCCTTCGTAACTTCAATTTGATGCAGGTAGGTTTGTTTATTTGATTTTACTTTAAATATCAATAAAAATATGTATTGATTCATACACAAGATGACATCAACTTGTATTAGTTATTGCATAGTTAGTAATTACTGTTTTGTAGTAATCAAAATCGTGGCCATCATACAAATTACAGTAAAGAAAGTTGGTTCAAATTTAGCGTATAACTTCAATTTGATGCAGTTAGGTTTGTTTATGATATGCATTTGACTATAGTTTATATATCTATAAAAATATGTATTGATTCATACACAAGATGACGTCAACTTGACTAAAGGTAAGCGCTAGTTCCGGAAGATCGTTAGTTGGTTATGAGCGATGAGTCAAGGTGAGGCAGGTGACAAATGCTCTGCGTTTTACGCTGACTCGTTTCTGAGTAATACCAAGTAATATCAATATATCTATATGTGTTGTGTCGTCTGTGGTCTAGCGGTCCAGCGTCGGACTTGACTTCTTGAGGTCCCGCGTAAAATCCCAGGGTTGGCCAGCAAAAATAAAAAATGTCTTTTCAATTTTCTAATAAAATAACATTGCCCGGGATTGGATGTGTGCCCGGTTGGTGATAGGCTTGTCACCTATCACATTGTGGGACTTAGTGTCTTCGGGGATATGGGCGTGAAGATACCTACTTTACTTTACTTTTTTGTTATAATATACTGGCTGGGGGTTTACAAACTTTTAAGATAACTAAACCCACCAAAACCCTATTAAGAAACTCCATGTTTTTTAAACTTTATTGTACACAAATAAATTATTGTTATTGTAAAAAAGGAACTCATTCTCTCCGAGTTTAACCGATATAGATGTAAGTGTGTAGGTACCACATTATTTAAGGAAAACAAACAAGAAACTAAACCAAATTGTTACATAAAATACCTATTCTTAAGCACTGTAATTTATTCTGGAACAAAAACTTTTAATAAATATGTTTAAATTAAAATACTGGTGTAATATTTAAATATCATGTTAGTTTACTAACCCTCTACTTGCCTCTTTCTACAAAATAATATTAAGTCAAAAATGATTAATAATTTCGCGTTAACAAGCGAGTTTTCTAATAGTAAAAAATATGTTTCATGTATAGCGACTAAACTTTATAGTAGTCTGAGCTTGAGGTTTTAGGCTTACCTTACAGATATAATGCTGGCAGACAAATAAGTATATGACAGTGGTTCCAATGCGAGCGAATCCTTGTAGTAGGTATATAGTCTAACCGACTGCATGACCAGAAGACCCCGTTTTCTTAATTGATGTTAATTAATAATAATAATTAATCTTAAGTCTATTACTTTACTAATGAGCCCGTACATTCATTTTAATTTTTTTTTACTTAAAGTTAACAATAGTCATTATGATTACTGGTCTTACATAATATGTCGATTTACAAATGACTTCATTCATTCGTAGACACAACCAGTAAGTAAACATCTATGGCAATTAAGGTGCGACGCTTATCTAATGGTGAAGTAATTTTATTTGCATTTTTATTCAAGTTGGTAGGTAGGTTAATAATATTTTATATTTCTTATATTTATTTTTGCCATTGGCACTGAAATGTTTTGCCCCTTTAGGGGTCAAAATTTTGAAAACTCCTATGTGGTACACGTGTCTCTAGTAATATTTACGTCCAATGTTTATCTGATTGTCGCCTTTCAAATCAATCGACCCAATAGTTTGAATTGTGAATTTATTTCATGAAAACCCTTTTTTCATGAATATAATCAACTAGCAACCTATATTTTAATTGCATTGAAATCACTTAGAGATTATTCAAAAACACTGCAGGGCTAGTATTGTGATGGCCATTTTCTCATTCAAATTCTTCCAAATATGACACAATACAATACCTAAGTAAACATTAAAAATGTAATATTTCACAATACTAATACATAAAAGTATCGACTACACCAAAACAAAAGAATCAACTAAACATATAAGGTCTTTATCGGTCGTTGACCACAGGTTTATTTGCGCCTACGCATTCTTAATTTAGCAAACCTCATATTTGCACTTCATATCCGGTTTAAATAGTAAAAAACGTATATCCGATAGCCAATATGTTGAAAACAAAAGACAGGATACTATTCAACTGTCGTTCGCCAGGTGGCGCCAAAGTGCATTATTTGTATGCGCAAGCGCATAGAGCCGCGGATATGACGCTTGACGGAAGGCCCATATATTGAAAATTAATTGTCATTTAAAGTTAATCATGAATATGGTGGCGGTAATAATGTAATTTGTGTTTTTAATTAGGAAACACTATACTATCATTCACTAATGTAGTCAAGTATGTAGAGCTGCATTTTTTTTAAAATCAAAATATTTGCACTCCACAAATGGTCGATTATGTAGGTATTATTTTTGTATTATAACTCTTGGCACATGTATGCAGTAAATAAATTATTTAAATTTTATTTATAATATTAGTATAGATTTATAATTTTTTTATTTAGTATGGATCCAATGTTATTTCTAAAATGTTACGTAGCTTCCTGCACAAATATTAATACAGTTATATCCTTTACCCCCAGATGCAAGTCGGTTTCTTTAAATAATAAATGAAATTATTGTTTAGTCTGTTTATCACAAGATAACATTCTAACAGAAGGCTAAGACCTCGTCGACCTATTTTCAATTTACATATGTAGTTAGCTTATCTTGGTATTTACTTACGTAATACTTAGTTAAATAATAAAACCGCATAATGTAATTTAATTATGTGTAATGATATCATTGTAATTGTCGTATATACTGCTATTGTCATCGCTTTTTTACCGTCTGACCTAAAGTGATTACCATTATCTAATGGTGATTTTGTTTTTTATATTTGTTTGAAATATGATAATTAGTAAATAAGTTGGAAGAGTAGTGCTCGTGGGAGGAGTGTCAGGCCTAATGGCAGGCACATTACCGGCTCGCCTACCATCCAAATTGGAATATGACAATGTAAGTATGGCGGAGGCAAAAAGGTTGGGGGCAAGTTGCTGCACGGCTCTCTAGTCTCTACTGACAGTCCGTTTCATCGTCCTAGCAAACTGATAAAAACCACAAGTAGTAGATTGTGTTTAAATAGATTTGAACAAAAAAAATGTATTCTGGTATCTACATAAGATTATTTCATCATACTTATAGCTAAGAATTACAGTAGTCGTCATAAAGCAGTGAGTCCGGAGAAATTTAAGCAAGAATGGCTTCTTTTAGATTATCTCCACTTTTGACCCCAAACATCACTTTATATCAAAATATGAGTTATGCTTAACTAGTGATTGTACTGGTCTAATTAATTATTATAACTGACTAAAAAGAGTTATCAATTCGTTTGTTTATTTGCGTTTCTTTTTTTGAAAATATGTTTATTACGCGGGTAGTCAGCCAGTAATTTTATTTATATTCCGCATAAATTTTATTTAGATCCAACAAATAGTTGTTTAGTTATCTACGAGTAGGTATGTATACAGTTACGTATATATAAAACAGATCCCCATTTCGAGTGCTCGTCGCATCCCACTTGGGCGGATTGACCAACATTACTAATTCTTTTTGTGTTGCTTATTGATTGGAGAGGATTCTTATGAAGAGAAAAACCGGGAAAACTACAGCGAAAACGGAAAAAATAATACTTTATTTTTTCCACACAAACTGTTAGTAGTTACGTATAGCAATACGAAGTTCACTTGATCAGCTTGTACTTAATAATAATATTTTATATTAACCAAGATGACGCGAAAAATGAAGCCATTTTTACTCGCTTTTTAAACTAACACGCGGTAAAACATTGGGTTCTATTTACTCATTAATTACTTTTTATGTTGTATTGTTCAAGTACTGTTATTTCACAAACAATTAATTTTGAAGCGTTCTTTTGTTGTTTGAATTAAGTACAGCGCTAATGATGTATATTGTTTAACTTTGGATTTGTCCCTATTTTTTGTGATGTATTAGTTAATGCGTTACAAACTGGTTTTATTGGATGTCAGAACTGTACGATAACTTGCTTGGAGATAGATCTATCTACCGCCTTACCTATTCATGCTGCTTTAAAGACACTGTAATATACCGGTCCAGAGGGTGGTCAGGTAAACTTTCATATTAGGCCTGCTGCCTCTGCTACTGTACAACAACGCGCCTTTAACATTCATTGTGTCTATGGTTATATCTTATTAATAGGTGAGCCAAGTGCTTGCGCTTATCAGTTAAACTAGTTATTTCTCGATAGAAAATAGCCTATAATAATCCTTCTTCAAGATCTAATCTATTTCAATGCTAAAATTTATAAAAAATAATTAATTTTTGCAAGAAAACGGAATACACATACAAACATACACTTTATTAAAACATACACTTCACATTCACCGCCTCGTTGGTCTAGTGACTAGAGTACACGCCTAATTACACCGACCTACCGCGAGGCTCGGGTTCGATTCCCGACGGGGGCAGGCATTTTTGTGTGGAACATTTAGACGTCTGCATTTTCCGGATCTGGGTGTTTATTAAATTTATTCTAGTATTTATATAAGTATTTCTATGTACTAGTATCATTGACTAACACTCTTGTGTTATACAAGCATTTATAATTTGCTTGCTTTGGGGTTAGATGCAATTTGTGTAACTTGTCCAGGGATATTTATTTATTTATTATTATAGACTCCCTATAGACTTTCCGTCATACGCCACCTTTGTTGTATTCATACTTCAAGGTGCAAGTTGGCAATGCACCATCTTTAGTCTTAATTTTCTATGCATCTGCTTTCTATGAATCCGAATATAAAACCCTGGTCTTATAATTAAAATTTGATTAGTATGTTGATAAGTCGAAGGAACCCGTCTGGCTGGGACGTAGGAAAGGAGCCGAAGTGTCTGGTCACGCGATCTGAGGCGGGTTTTTGTATGACTAATCAAAGCGGTCTCCCAAGTACCTACCCCTTTGTATTTCTACAAAAGGTTTGGTTTGTTGTTTTTTAGATAACGGGTTAACGGTTTTACTGTTACATGGTAAGGAATTAAACTCTCTATCAATATTAAAATGAATAATTTTTATTATACAGTGTCAGACACCGATGGATAGTTATCTCTAATCTAATATATAAAATTCTCGTGTCACAATGTTCGTTTCCCTACTCCTCCGAAACGGCTTCACCGATTTTCAAAAAATTTTGTGAGCATATTGAGTAGGTCTGAGAATCGGCCAACATCTATTTTACATATCCCTAAATGATAAGGGTGACTCACCCCAATTTTTTTTACTAAAATTACATTAAAAATATAGCAGAACAACGTCTGCCGGGACATCTAGTAGCTATATATAAATTGATTAATTTTGTGGTTTGTTTGTCACCTGTGGGCTCTGTTGGCTCGGTTGATATTGACTTTATGAAGTCTCAGGTTTGATTAGTCGATCAGAAAACATCAGGTTTTTTAATTCCCTAATCAAAAAACGATGTTACCCTGCATTTGAGAAGTTCCCGATTAGATAGATTTGCTACCTGTCATATTGTCGGACTAGCTAATCGTGGGTTGTGCGTCTGCCTGCCTCTTACGGGATATAGCGTGGAAAAAATACTATCAATTATTATAACTTTATTTTAAATTTTCGGATCGCTTTCATAAACTGCAAATTATTACTTAACATTTTTATGGCATGGGACAACCGTGGTCTATACATACCGTAAATGTTATGGGTGCGTTTACTCTTGAACGGGGTGTTAGGCCTAATGTTCAATGCTACCGGCTACAGCTAACAGCTAGTAGGTTATAAGACACTAGCTGTGTATCTGCGATATCGACTGGGTAAAATATATTTTGCATTAAAATATAATCTTCCAGTTTAGTTCTTTGTTGATTGATTTTTAAAAATGCAGCCTTTGTTTGAATTCAAGTCTAACTAAGTATATACATAAAGGCTAAACCTACCCTCCTGGCCGGAACATCACACTGTCAAGGCATGAATAGGTAAGGCGGCAGATCCCTATCCGGGCAAGTGGCTGCACAGCAATCTACCATCAGTGATTTTATTAGTAATGAGTAATGACGCTGTTTAACCAATGCAAATAGTTTAAAAAACAAAGATTTTCCCCAAAAGTTCGAGTTTCATCTTTCGAAATTAAGGGTCCATGTATGCTAAAATACGTCGGCAATATAATGTTTTTTCATACAAAGCAATCATGGATCTTGGTTACAAAAATACACAAGATTAACACTGATATGTTTTATGAGATTAGTGTTTCCAAAACACGATTAATTTCACTTTGCTCGATCGAAAAAAATCAAAAAGTTAACCCTTTTTTGAAAACAAAACTCAACTGTCTACTACAATTATGAAAATATTGACACCAGATTTAACATAAACATAGTTAATTAGGATAAAATAAATATTTAACAGTTAAGTGTTTCAGTTTTTATACTTTTTTTCAAATTACTTTTATAGTGTCAAAAATAGTGATTTGTCGCTTTAGAGCGCAATATTTCATAGTAATCATGGAACGGGGGAGTGCGGCGATTGGCTCTTCTGGCTGACTAAGTATGGGGCCTTAACAACGAAATCAACACTGAAATACCTACTTGTACTAAGGACAATCGACGCTTGTGTTGACTCAGTCGTGTTTGGTAAAACAAATATCCAGTGTGTTCAGCACACAACAGAGGTCACGGTGTTTGCTGACGATGACGAATACCAATCGGTTACTTTGGAATTATAGTCCACAAGTTTATTACTGTGTGAGGCTTTATAAATTTTGTCTGGTTTGAAAAGTAACATTTTCCATTGTCGGCCCGGGCAACTTTGCAGAATAGACCATCTGCCTTAGGCAGCTCGTGAAAGGCTAGCCTATTACCTTCACTAGCACCGTGGCATCTGACTCGGTGGTAGAGTTTCGCAGCTATTCGCCCGGATTGGTACCATAGTTTTATTTATTCCTGCTGCCATAACGTCTGTGTTTGCCGTTGACGTGTTCCGGTTCAGAGATTTAGGTAACCGGTTAGCTTATTTTTGGGGTCTCTAGGCGGCGTGAATTTAGTCGAATTTAGCAAAAGGACATCGTGATAGTCGGCCAAATTAGTCTTCATCCTATGACCAACAAGGTATCCAGATATCTACTTTATATCTTAGCAAAGGTTAGATAATTCTTAACTTATATTAACCAAAAAGCAAAATTTAAAACAAACTTGTTTCATATTACGGGCTTCTTAAATCTTGTTTCTTATAATTCGAGGAAATCAGTCTCAGTAGATTCAAGGTTGACGTGACTTATGTAAGATGATCTCAGGTGGCAAGTCTAGAATACGAATGAAACTTTTTGTTAACCTTTTTTTTATTTCCTTAATATTACTATCATTGAGAAAATGAAAATACATGTATTATTATAGATATACTTTTAATACTCGAAGGAAAAGGTGGGTTGTTAAAAGTTCGTATCTAAGAATGTATGTCTGTTTGTGGCATCATAACTTTTGAAAGGATGGACCGATTTTGATGCGGATTTTTTTCATGTGAAAGCTGACGTAATAGAGATGGTTCTTACTTTTTAGCTACATTTCACGTAGGTCATGTCGGGGGTTATTTGTTATTTTATGTTATCGCCTCTGTGGTCTAGCGGTTCAGTTGTTGGACTTGACTGCATGAGGTCCCGGGTTCGAATCCCGGGTCGGGCAACAAAAAGAAAATTGGGTTTTTTCAATTTTATAATAAAAAAATGTTGCTCGGGATAGGATATGTGCCCGGTTGGCGATAGGCTTGCCATCTATCACATTGTGGGACTTAGTATCTTCGGCTAGTCGTGGGTGCCTTGGATGTGCCTCTGCCTACCACTTCGGGGATATGGGAGTGAAGATATTTTTATTTTTTATTTTAGTGCTATGTAGTATAG
The DNA here is from genome assembly GCA_002245505.1 of Calephelis nemesis. Classification (NCBI taxonomy): domain Eukaryota; kingdom Metazoa; phylum Arthropoda; class Insecta; order Lepidoptera; family Riodinidae; genus Calephelis; species Calephelis nemesis. The sequence continues at coordinate 62,765 of NJDD01002374.1, forward strand.
CAAGCAGGGTTTATTTATTTATTTACACACACATACAAAGTACATTAACAAATATACAAAGATCTAAAATACATAAGAGTGCTTAACTCATTAGGAGATCAAACCCTTTATGAAAACAGGATTTCTTGGATACGAAATAGTCATCACCTTTAGACACAAAAAATGTTAGAGGTGTGATATCAATTTGAGGTATCTTAAACATTTTCCGTCTTATTAATAAATGTAGATTAGGGCGAGTGAAACTTTACGCTATGGTTAAACTTGACATTACACAAATTCATTATTAATAAAGCATAGTTTAACCTTAAACCCCGACAAAATAATGTGATAATGAAGAAGATTGACATGTTACAGCAGGAAAATATAAATTAATGAAACTTATTAGTGCTAGTCATCATAGGACTCTAACACCTAGTTTAGATGAATGGGTATTGGAATGTATGTATTTTTCTGTTGCTTTAAGTCTTCTGTGTAATATTTTACACTACCTATCTGCCTTCCTCTCAGGTATGTCGTAAGAGGCGAGTAAAGGTTAAACGGATCATAACCGACAAGATAAACTGTGGTAGAGTTCTGTTCTGCAATGGCCTGGGCAGGGATCAACCTCCTTACCTCTTCCTGCCGCTGTAATCACAGTGTCATATTCAGGTCCGAAGGTAATAGCTGGCAGACTTGCACACTTGGCCTAACATATCACCCAGAAGACAGCTACCCACCTGTAACATCTAAGGTGTCTATAGACCACGCTTGTCTCTTACCATCAGGAACGCCTGCTTGGTCGGTGTTTTTTCACATAAAGCAATTATTGTTATACAATTACTCAATTCCTTGACCGATCGAGATAAAAAATAAACCACGATCATCTCTGAGTCATGGTGTACCAGCATACCAAATTTCATAACGTTTGAGTCAGACGTTTAAGTGTGTGCCGGACAAACATACTTTCACATTTATATTAGTGTCGATTATCTTTGTCAAGCTTGTAAGGAAAACACTAAAATATTAGGTACCAAAAAAAATATTACATTCAAAGTATAATATTTGGGAGTTTTGGCGCCATCAAGAGAAAAAACGGTCGAAGTTTTTCCATAATTATTGAATTTCGTGTTTATATTCAGTGAAATTTGTCAATTTTGGTGGCATTTTGTATAATGTTGCTTAGTGAAAGTGCACAAATGCAATAATCGTGTAATTAGCGTACCGTATATTTCCTCGTTGCCACCAAAATGCACTAAATGAGCTTGAGTAGCCGCCACTGCTTTACCCAAGGCCCTGACATGACTTATTGACGATTTATGACTAATTATAATTGAATCACGATTTTGGTAAATTTGATGCAAAAATCAATTTGCAAAATGCTAACGCGAATGCCAAAACCTAAAGAATGAAAAAGAAAAAAAACAACAACATTTACATTCAAAATATAATATTTGTTCACTACTTAAAAACATTGACGATCTCCTCGGCTATAATAATAAAATGCTTGTTGGACTTGTTGGAAGATTGATAGTACCTATCAGTCTCCATCAAAAATCACTTAAATTATAAGCTATGGAAAAGCACATTAATTGCTGCAGTGTTTGTTTTCTTATGTGATTGTGTTCCCTGTACACATTAGCCAAGGACCACGGCCAATCCAATCCGTTCTCTATCTCTTCTCTATTTCGTAGCGTCTTCGGAATCCTGAATAATGAGTCTATGAGCATCCATACTCAAAAATACTTTTATTAATTGGGTACAATGTAATGCTGGTAATGCAAATCCAATGACATGTCCAGTGATTTCGTAACCCGCCCACTCAAAGCGGACCACATTCACTCGTTTTCACCTCTCGTATTTAATATTCATTCAATAGGAAAACTGAATGAACACGGCGTAGGAATGAACCTCGACTGGTCGTACAAGTTGTGGCCATATGGCGGTCTGCGTGGGCAGTCGCCATTCACCATCGCTGGACATGTGCCTAGCACGAACATTTCGCAGTTTCGAATAACTAAATCGAAATAGTAAGATTGTAATCTTTGTTTATGTTAACGACCAAATTTTGCTCACGAATACTATAATTATAATTTTTTTTTACACAAATTGAATCTAACCCCAAAGTAAGCAAACTATATGCTTGTGTTATGGGTGTTAGTCAACGATACTAAATACTTAAATATATACTAGAATAAATTTAATAAACATCCAGACCCGGATACTATAATACTATATATAGTATAATAATACTATATATACATTGTAACGTGTGTGCTGAGAAATATATTTCTGTATGTAGATGTTTCTTGTGAAATTTACATAGTATTAAGATTAAATTTTATGCTAGTGATTAATATAAGACCTCATTTAACACTTACACTTACGTATTTACAACTTATTTAACAACTTCAAATTCATTTTAATTTAAAATACTTTCACCAATAAAACGAAATGGTTTCCATTAAAAGCTCGTAAGGCTGAATATTAACTATTCGACTTTGATATTGCTATTTGATAGATTGTTAACTAGTATCTTCATTATCATAATAATTGTAAACTTAAAAAGTATATACAATAAGTCAAAGTTTGTACTTTCAAGACTTGTTCATTACAAGAGGTTCATTAGAGATGATACGCATAACAGGGCGAAGCTAGAAATAATCGGATCTAAAATGTTTCGACTAAACTATTCGAAAAGTCAAATTGTCCGTACTAGAGGTTTAAAATTAGGACAGTTCACGTCTAATAGATAACATTAACGAAACATATAGATGCATCCTCTGATTGATTTTGATTACAATTGTCTTTTGTTTTGTAGGGCATTGTTTGTTTAGATAAGGCTATTTTTTGTTGTTGTTAGTTTTGAAATGCGCTTCGGTGTTTCTTACACTTTATCATTCAAATTGGTATTCATGTTTCAGACATAACAACGTTAAAATTTATTCTTTTTCTTCTTTTATAAATACAGCTTTCTATCGTTTTTCACGACTTCTTTGCCAATGTCAAGTTAGTTAATTCTTATACAGTCATTAGCATGTACAGTCATGTTAGGTCAGGGTCCTGAGTAAAGCGGTGGCTTCGTTACTCAATCTCATCTAGTGAGATTTGAGCGAGGAAATAGACGATACAATAATTTCTTCATGATTATTTCATTTGTGCATTTTCATTGAACAAAATCAATCTAATTCCCACCTAAAATAAACCAATTTCACTCTATATAAACGCGAAATTCAATAATGATGAAAAGAAATATTAATAAGTCTTAAAAGTAAATTTATAGAATTTTAAAGTTTCGTTGGGTACCAAATCGCGACTCAAGAATTCTTTTTTCGAAAGCTCGACGACATCTTTGACAAGATCTTCCAGATAATTGAACTATTTATTGCTAAGTGTAAATTAATTGTCGCCTCTGTGGTCTAGCGGTTCAGTTGTTGGACTTGACTGTATGAGGTCCCGGATTCGAATCCCGGGTCGGGCAATATAAAGAAAATTCGGTTTTTCTGATTTTCTAATAAAAAAATGTTGCTCGGGATAGGATATGTGCCCGGTTGGCGATAGGCTTGCCACCTATCACATTGTGGGACTATACTAAGATACTAAGTATACTAGGGATACTAAGTATCTTCGGTTAGTCGTGGGTGCCCTGGTTGTGCCTCTGCCTACCCCTTCGGGGATATGGGCGTGAAGATACTTTACTTTTACTTTCTAAGTGTAAATTAAAAACCACTTATCACATATGATCGCGTAATAAACATACTATAAAACCACCGCCTCGTTGGTCTAGTGGCTAGCGTACACGTCTAACTACGCCGACCAACCGCGAGGCTCGGGTTCGATTCCTAACGGGGCAGGTATTTGTGTGAGGAACATTTAGATGTCTGCATTTCCGGGCCTGGGTGTTTATTAAACTTATTCTTGTATCTATTTAAGTATTTTTATCGTTAACTAATACCCATAACACAAGCATATAATATGCTTACATTGGGGTTAGATTCAATTTGTGTAACTTGTCCAGAGATAGGTATTTATTTATTCTTTATTATAAAACATACATTCAAATTGAGAACCTCCTTTTTAGGAGTCGGTTAAAAATGTCCTTAAATAAAAGTAAATTCCTAGATGAGACGTTTCTCCTTTTATCAAGCCCCGCGGTCTTGGCACATGTTCAAAAGACATTCTGAGTAGGCCATTCCCAAATGTTATGCTACTTTTTATAACGTTAAGCACTTTTTTAAGTAGCGCTTTTTCTTCACCGACACGGTGGTTGGGAACCATATGGCCAGAATAAACCGTTACTTACTTTACGTAGGGATCGCATTTTGATATTCTAAAGATAAATCATGCGGTCTCGGATTCGATCCTGGATAAGGCAACTAAAGGAAAATGTTTTTTTTCAATTTTCTACCAAAAATAATACGTTACAAGGGATTGAATAAGTGCGCAGTGGGTAATAGGCTTGCCACCTGTCACATTGTGGTATTTAGTATCTTGGGCTAGTCGTGGATGCCCTAGTTATATCTCTGCCTACTACTGCAGGGATGCGGTCCGTGAAAATATTTTTTTTTTATAAATCGAATAAGTGTCGAGGAGTAAAGACTTTAATGTTCGCTGGTGACTGGATTATTCAGTGTAGTCAGTCACTACTACGTGATAGAGTGCTGCGCTTCGCCTATATGGATGTCACCGTTTGAAGCATTCCTGTCGCTTTGATGTCAGTTCTTGCCATTGTTGTTTAAGACATAACATATCGAACAAACACATGGCTACTGATGGTAAGAGGCAACTGAGGCCTATAGATACCATAGATGCCATTAGTGTGTCCGGGATGTAAGGTCTTCTGTGCAAGTTTACCGGTTACTCTTCTCTCGATTTTTCCGGGACGACCTTGTCTTCATCGCAGCAGGAATAGGCTAGGCGAAGGATCTCTACCCGAGCGGTCTTGTTAGTAACGACCCAATTAATTTATACACATCTCTTATCAGCTATCCAGCAAGGAAGCCGATGATCTATATAACACAAATAACCCTGACCAAGACGTGAAAATGTCGTGTTCCGTGTTTGAGAGTGTAACCAGTAGACTTGTACACGTGGCCGCAAGAAAGGGATGCACCAGTAACATATATGGTTTCTATAGGCAGCAGCTGTCAATCAGGAGAGCCAACTGCCTTTTTGATATCTTATTGTTCTAAAATGGCTTATCTAGTCGGTAAAATATTTAAACTTTATTTCGAAACTTTTCATTTAATTAAGATTGTAACTTACACAATTTCAGTTATGCAGTGGTTCAGTGCATCGGCTCAATGATACTTATCTTTAATATGTTTACAAGTAAAGCGGAACGAACGTTTAATTTAGATCGTATCTTCACGCCCCTGTCCCCGAAAAGAAGGCAGAGCATACCATCCGCGACTACTACTATTACTCTACCTATTGTACACAGATTTTGACGGTTCTTTTTTAAATTGATAGCAATGATAACATGAATCCAAAATTATCAGGTGTTTTTATTATGTATCTGGACGACGTCGCGTCTCTAAATATATCATTACATAGTATAAAACAAAGTCTCTTCCTCTGTCCTTGTTTCCATGTGTCACTTTGTATGCTTAAGTCTTTAAAACTACGTAACGGATTTTGATGCGGTTTTTAGTAATAGTGATTGAATATGAAGGTTTATATGCATATTTCATGACCGTACGAAACCGGGGCGGGCCGCTAGGTTATTATAACATTCAAAAACCACTGGTTAGATTTGATCTTTGTGTCGGACCACGTCGGAACCATATTTCTAACAAAGAAATACCTAATCGCTTACTACCTGCTTATCTAATAATGCACTTTAATCATTATTCCGACATCTCAACGGATTGTTGTGTGAGAGTTACATACTTAAAGATGGCCGAAGCCGCGGCCAATAGCTAGTATTCCATATGTTTCATAGTCAGCACTTAGATGTTTTACTTGAATAACTTGATATTCAAACACCTGTGTTCTCCACCATGTTTCAGGTAGAATTGAACCAGTTTCGCGTTTCAATTCGTTACAAGGAATTGTGGAACCTTCGATATTCTATAGAACTAGATAAGACGCCAAATCTTTATAAAATAATAGCCATATACTAGTAAGAGAACTACACGTTATGATAGCTAAGCCGACAGCCTACAGAAGTTGTCTAACTCTAGCAACGATTTTTTTCATATGAACCTTCTCTTTATAATAACTAACACAGCAAAAAAATAATTGGGCCATCCGTTCATGCGTGATGCGACGACAGAGTAAAATTAGAATTCATTTTCATGTTTCAGATATATTTTAATGGCATTTAATGCAACACGTCCTTTTCCTGTTCATAAAAATTAAAAAAAAAACAAAATAATTATTATTTTACATTAACCTACACTTGTGGCGCACTATGTAATACCAAAGAATAGTATTTACTACTCTCTGATAATACTAAATCTACCAAAGGATTGGAACGCGGCCTCACACTGAGAAGATGCAGCAAGAAACTCAGACGGCTTACCTTTTTTCCTTGTTTTAAAATATGTATACAATAATAAAAGTGATGACAAAATAACGTTAATGGCCACTAGTCACTACTGTTGTGTTCCGATGTGTAGAATGAGCAGTACACGCACGCGATAAATTTCTAGCGTCAGAATGACGGGTTACACTCTGGAAGTGCCGGCAGAAGTGAAGTGGAATATTAACGTTGTACATTTTTGATATTTTGGAATGGTTAGGGAATATTTTGCACGAATTGCTTTAGTTATCAGTATGAAAGTACTATATTTTATGTGGTAGAATACAATATTCATTTATTGCGCTATCGTACACAAACATGACAACACGAACACTCGCGCAAGCGCCCTTCGCCGTCTTATTCGCGCAAGCGCCTTGCGCCGTTATACGAATTTTCGATCAGGTCACGTGTCCTGATGCGAGTTTAGAAGTTTTTAGCCATTCTAAAAAAGTGCGCAACGCCGCTAAAGAAATTTTCACTTCAAAAATATGTTTGTTTGTCAGGCAAAGTCTTGTATTTGTATAGAATTGTAAAAACTACACAACACGAAATATCGTGAACAGGCGAGCGTGACTAAAGGTGGGACATATTGTTTTATATGATATTCTTAGAACTATTACAGCAACGTTTCGGATTGCCCACGCGCATGACATAACACCATATGGCGGAACTTCTACCCATGAGATACACGTCATACGATTTCGTACAAATCAATAAATAGGGATGTAGCTCAGTGACTGATTCAAGAGTTAAAATCGTCTGACTGGTAGGGTATATCTTTATATCATTTCTCTCGCCGTATTTATTTGGGTCCGCTGAGTAGAATAGACTATCCTTCTCTGCTTGGAAAAATTGGCAAGCACTGGTGATAAAGGCCTTTGTTGCATTTTGCCCGGACCTACCGTCTTACATATTCCTGCTGCCATAATAACTTTATGTTCAGAAGGTAGGGTTGCTGGTAGATTTCCTAACTTTCCGGGCACAAGATAGCGACGCACTATATATAACATCTATGGTGTAACATCTATATATTGTACTAATAGGAGAGCCGTGAGTTTTTTTGCTATCTTCGACAAACATTCTCTTTATTATATCCGCTAATATAAACAATTACATCATTTTGGCATCGGGCAAGGCAGTCGTCATATCCCGACGTCGTAAAATATACAATCCTACCCAAAGGACTTTCCCGGAATAAGCTACCGTCCTGGTGGTCCGATGTCTTTGAAACTAGAGCGTGGACGTGTCGGAATACTACACCATACCGCTCGGTTTATGGCCACATACCGTATAGTCCGATATTTATGGACGACCAGACCTTCGTTATTCTTTTAAATAATCTGAGGCTGACATATGAACTTTGAAGTAAATGGGTTATTTTGGTAAATCCTGGTAGAGGTCAATAGGTAGTGAAAATTTATTTCAAGCACGGGATAAGTGACAAAATTAAAATATGTTTAGGTTATTTTGAATTTTGAAGTTTGGAGCATCATAGCTTTCACAAGTATTAGATGTCATAGTTATTTAAATAAAGTATCAGATGATTTTCATCAAATAGTAAAGCATGTTCTTGTTTGTTCTACGGAATATCATGATAAATTATATCATCCAATTCTACACACTTATTACCGTGAAAACTATTTGCCAGACATTCTTGAAGTTTTATACTATTTAAAGATGTCTCTCGGGAACAATTCGCAGCTTTTAAAAATAGTTCTTTAATTGAGTTTACTTAACAATAGTAAGTGTTGCGAGGAGCTTCACACTCTTACACCATCAGCATCTTTCTACTGCCATAACACTCAAAATTGACAAAATTTGCATTAACATCGATAATTGGCGGTCGTCTACGGTAGAGTTTAGATGTTTTTTTTTATTTACTCTATAAAACGGTAGAATACATTTCGTGACTCAGTTCTTCTTGACAGCTATGGCAATAAATTAAACTTCATTTCTTTTTTTAAGTTGGCAATAAATGTGTAGTCATCTTTCCATTAAAGCTATAAAGACTAAGGTCTGAACACGCGATATTATCATAGGATCTCATGCAAGTATCTCGTCAAAATGCTGTTTTGCGTAGATGTCACACGATTGACTTGTCCGTCATGCCTGTGACATGAGCAAATGAGGCTCGCAAGTCGTAACTGCTTACGTTAGAAATTTGGTATTTAGATAATAAGCTACAAACAGTAAACTAAAATAGAGACTAAAGTGGGAAAAAATAACCTAAAATGCAAGCTAATTTGTTGCGTGAATTCGGTCATTTTATAAGATTGTACCTACCTACTTAAAATAGTGCTTTTTTGGTTTTTGGATAATGCGTAGTCTTTTTCACTGATTCAGTCATAATTTTAGGTTAAGATATGTTAAAAGAGATTAAACTTTTATGTTAAGAACAAATTTATATTCTTTAATCCTAACATGAAGAATGTTTTTTAAGCGTTTGTAAATAAACGTTACGCGGAGCCGGGATGAATGATTAGTTATATTATAAATATATTAATATTCTGAGAGAGACGGTAATGCAAACATCTGAATCAGTGCATCAAGGAGTGCGAAGGCGAGGAGCGACGTTAACAATATTTATAGAATAATAAACACCTAAGTAGGGATGCCATGCATTCTTACAATTAGATCTGACTTAGGATTTTCTTAGGTTTTCGAACTTGTTGATTTTCTGAAACAGTTATTTTCAAATATCCACGTGACTGAAATATTGTATTATTACCTACAGTTAACTTCGTGACATAAAACATTATTTTATTATTACATATTGTTAACTTCCTGACATTAAATATTATGCTATGTACATAAACGTAGACGTTATGACTGACGTTAACACATACACATTTAAATCCAATTTAATTCCACACTGGGCTCAATGACCCAGTAGACATTTTTGCAATGTAAGAGAGATATCCCTTAGTACAAATACAAAAATGTATTCAAAAAAGTTATCGACAACATTATGCTATTATTGTAAAAATCTAAACACATATTGATTGAATGTTTGAATGTTTGCATTATTAAAAATCGGATCAGTACATTTATCTAAAAAAACAGCTCAATAGATAGTTAATTATGCTAAAGTTGTTCGAATCTTCACTTAAAGCAAAAATCAGGCCGTGTTAGTTAAGAAAACATAATAAGCCGGAGCAACTACAATTACATATAATACAGTACAGTCTTGGCTTATGCATATTATAAGCCCATACTGAAATAGTATAACAATCTAAAGTACTATTAATATACATGGCCTGTTATGGGATTATTTTTTTAATTTAGTAGGAATATCCTGTTTTTGCATGCAGCGTGTTGACCATACAAAGTTTACGTCGGCTCGGCTATTTTAGCGTGTTACGTTATCAGAAGCGGTTTCAGTCGTTGCTGTAAACAATATCGAGATAAACCAGAGGAAGTCGCTAGTTATAAGGTAACCTCGGCCATTACGGTCAATCATAAAATGTAACTACTTGCATTATAATGGTGCATCATTACCCATCCATTTGTTTAAATCAGAAGTTTCCTCCTTGGTCCGCGGAAATGCGAAAAAAAGGTTGTCTTCTTTTAAAGAGATCAGAGTTTTGGACCTTAGGATCAGCTTGAAGGACAAGTAAAGTTGATTTTTATTTAGAATGGATAAGTATCAGTATTTTTTTAAAATTAAAAAGTTAGTTGTAGAAATTACCGTGGGAACAAACATTTTATCATTTCTATTTCAATATATTTATATTGTATTATTCATTAAACAAATGTTTAAATTGCATATTATATAGTTTTTAAAAATGATGTTTTTATCATAACTTCTAATAATAATAATCTTTCAGTGAATGAAAACACTTTATTATGCACCAAAAATTATACAATTAGATCTTATGACACTTAAAATGGTACCCTTCAACAGATTAGTAATAAAATAATAAAATAAATATCCCTGGACAAGTTACACAAATTGAATCTAACCCCAAAGGAAGCAAATTACATATGTACTTGTGTTATGGGTGTTAGTCAACTATTTTAATACATAGACATACTTAAAAAGATATCAGAATAAATTCAATAAACATCCAGACCCGGAAATGAAGGCATCTAAATGCTTATCACACAAATGGGTGCCCCGTTGGGAATCGAACCCGAGCCTCGCGGTTGGTCGGCGTAGTTAGGTGTGTGCGCTAGCCACTCTACCAACGAGGCACTACTGGTAAGTTATTTAATTTAGTTTCAAAAAACATATACGAATCCAACAAAAAAACTAAAACTAAAATTACAATTTTTTTGTACAAGAGGAGGCAAACGAGCAAAGTGGGTCACCTGATGGAAAGTGATCACCGCCTCCTACGGACATCCGCAACACCAGGAGTATCACAGATGCGTTTCCGACCTTTAAGGAATGAGTACGCTCTTTTCTTGAAGGTCCCTAACATAATTATTTGGGAATACCGCCCTCGGTAACTGATTCCTAATTTACAATTTGCAAAAAAATCAAGATTCAAGAGTAACCCTTAATACTATATTACTATACTATAATTTTACTACCTATATTTTATAGCAACATTTCGGTAAAGAACGTTCTGATTCCTAAGAGAGTGACAGACAACAATACTTTTTTCCTTTATGGACAGTTACTTTACTCTTTGATACTTTTGTATTGCAGACCTAATAACTCTGTCGTTCGTTTGTTTCTTCATCTTAGAAAACAAAGTCTCAAGTTGCAACTAATTGTCTATGAATAAGGTCTTGTTTATAGCCGATGAAAGTTTTACTTCTGCTTAATGTAAAGCAGTTTGTAGTTTACACCTTTCTCTGTTTAGCACATTAGCAACAATCTCTGGGCGTAGGGCATGATGGTCCCATCACCCACTTATGGGATAGCCTAATAATTCAGATTATTTTACCGATTCAATCAGTAAAATCAGTTATAAGTATTTTATGGTGGTCCTTCTTTTGACTGGATTAAGTTACTGTATTGTCTTTTTCAACCACTATAATGTTAACAAACTTCGTTGTTCGGGTCTATTCACGTAATCTTATGTATTAAATTCTCTTGTCACAATGGTCGTACCGTACTCCTCCGAACCGGCTTTGTCGATTTTCACCAAATTTTATATGCATGTTCAGTAGGTCTGAGAATCAGCTACTACCTGTTTCAGATAATGGTGACTCCTGATAATGGTGACTCACCACATTTTTTTTACTGAAATCACTTTAAAAATTTTAGAATAACGTCTGCCATTTCAGAGTCACTATATAGTATTGACCAAAGTCGCTTTCTGCTGTCTCTCCGTAAGCATGCAAAATGTGATGCGGTCTCTTTAGTAGGTATATCTATATATTAGAGTGATTCAAGAGAAAGGTTTATATGTGTAAAAACATTGAAGTTTGTCCAGCCGTGCAAAACTAGGACCGGCTGCTAGATGCTAAAAAAGGAATAGACTCCAATTTTATAACTGCGTCTGGTTTTTGGTCGGTTAAAAATTTAACGTGAGCTGTGTGGATTCATCATTTAAACAACAACGGGTTTAAGGTATGCGATATCAGAAATCACAATGTATCGAGAATTGACCTAGTTCTCAGCTACTTTTAGTGTTATACATGCCTTATGAGCATCATAGCCAATTTCTTTGTAACAAAGAAAATATGTAGAGATATTTATTTGATTTATTAGAAAATTGGAAAAACCCAATTTACTTTTTGTTGCCCGACCCGGGATTAGATCTCGGGACCTCATGCAGTCAAGTCCAACAACTGAACCGCTAGACCACAGAGGAATAAACAAAATTTAAATTTTAGTACTTTAACACAAGCACAAGGCAAGTGCTAAATAAAAATACCTTGAGATAAACGAAATTTATGCCCATGATTTTGAATTTCATCTGTAACGCTGAACTTATTAAGTAGGTACTCAGAATTGTAGATATATAGGATCCTAACTACCCGTGTTAACGGTAAAGAAAGAAATTAAAAAAATCGCTACAGAATTTGAAACCTCAGTAGCTCAAATGGTTAGAGCATTCTTCAACTTGACGATCTCAGGGTACAGGTTAAAGTCCTGTCTGAGGCGGAATATTTTCTTTCTTTAAAATTTATGAAAAAAATATCAAATTGTTTAATATTAATGTATTTAAGATTGATTTAAATGTTAATACGAATCATAATATACTGTACAGTGTACACTGGTTCATCGAGTAAATGTACAAATTGGCCATATTTTAGTGGAGATTATAATTTGGTGCTTTTGTCATATTTTTTTAAAAGTAAGATTAAATAAGATTTATCTCGACTCTCTCCCTCTCTGAACTTCTCATGAAATTTATGAACACCCTGTTCGGGGGCCTGTTCTTGTGGCAATAACGATGATACTCGCTTTTGTCAAATTCCATGTTGGAGGGTAAGGTAGTCGGCTATCTTGCACACAAAGCCTGAAATTACAGCCATAAGATAGCAACACACCAATAAGATTTTTTCCTATAATTTATTTTCCCTATACAAATACTTTTGACAAAGTGCTGGTATACTTTTAAATCGGACGCATTTAAAAACACGCAACCGTTTTGTTCAAGGCGATAAGTACCGACCACCATTTTTAAACAACTTTAAAAATCTACAAGATATAATGAATGTGCACACTTATATCTATGTTAGCCTAAAAGTTGATTTTGAGAGAATGCGTTTCGCATTTTGGACTTACAATAACTTATTTGTGTACGACAAAGTTTAAATAAACATATGTAAGATTAGTAAAATTATTATTACTCGAAAATCAAACTTAAGATTCCGTGAAATTTAATCACACTCAGCGTCCAATAGAAGCAGGATAATCAGATTATTCAAATGTTGTTAACACCTGCGTCGACGCGGAAGTCTTTGTGATGCCGCTGATAAACTGTCGACATACGGCAGAGGAAACGCAGGCACGCGCGCTTCCCGTGCCCGCTGCCGTACGGGCCTGCGGGACAGAGAACCCTATTACGAACAGCTTTCGACTTCGAATACTTTCGATAAAACATTTTCGAAAAAACATAAATGGAAATGTTAGGGCTATTAATTAATGGTTTAGTTTCTGAGTTCTTTGTTATGACTGTCTGGGTAAGATACATGTCTAATGACATTGATCATTGGTAACTATCATGATAAACCCAAGCAGGATTCGATTCCATAGCATTTCTAGTTTTATCACAAATGATTTTAATTTGCGACCGAACTCTTTTTTCGAATTCTTTGATATATGTACCTATATATTAGTAAATGGAACCCTAAGCACAAGCATATAATTTGTTTATTTTGTGACTATCGTTTCAGTTTGTGGTGGTCTGGTTATGTTCGTGTAAATTTGTCTAGAATTAATTTGTAAAGCTTGTGTGCGGGTGGACGTAGACATATCGCCTTGGTTCCATGTTAACATTGGCGTCCAGCAGGGCTGTGTGTTGTCAGCAGTCAGCACCCTTGTTTATCTTGTATTTGGACAAATTCCTCCAAAGGTTAAGATCAATGAATGGGGGAATGTGTATGGGTGATCAAGTGGTGAACTGCCTGCTTTATTCTGAGCTTTTGACAGTTATGGAATGTGATTGTTAAGATTAAAGAAAGAGGCTTGATCGTTGAAAGAGACGTAGCCAGAACGGATGTACGATATAGTGTCGTATCAAGTTTATGATATAGTGCTGGAACAAGATAGTTAGATTGTATATCTTGGTTATATTTTTAGCAGTGGTGGTAGATTCACTGCGTTTGTACAGAGTCTGTGCAGAGAATAGTATGAATGGCAAGTTATTGCAAAGCGAGGTATTAAGTCGGGATCCTAGATTCGCATAGCTTAATTCTGTGTGTTCCTGGGAAGACCTAGGTTGAACCGAGGTGAAACCGGCGTATTTGTATGAAAAGAGTTATATGTAGGAAGCTAGGCAGGTCTAAAAGGTGACATTTGGCACTCTATATTCTGCCTAGCTTGGCGTGAATACTTGTATGTATGCGTATGTTTATGTGTATGTAATTTATTTGTTGTGTACACACATTGTATTAGAGCGTTACTGTTTTTAATTTCTTTCCCATAAACAATAGACGTGCGTGGTTTCTGTAAAAAATGTTTGAAAGAAAATTCTGACTAAAATGTTTTAAAATTACCCATGTACCCAATACTTTGTGTATAAATTTTAAAACATTTTAGTACCCAATTCAATACAATCCGTCTGTTTGTTTGTCTTATTATATTATTAAATTATGTTATCCTGTTCAGCAAGGTTCGAAGGAACTATTCAAACTCGAAAGAAGGTACTTGTGGTAGCAGACAGGTGGGAATGGATCCACTCAACAGCGTCAAGTTGGAATTTATGACTAAAAGAAAGAAAGGGAATGTTAGGCGTAGAGATTAGTGTCATCATCCCGGTTTACTTATACGGTTATTAAAAAGGTTTTTAACTAAGTTCCGACTGCGACTTTCATAGCGTATTAAGTTATATAGATCTTAAGTTCGACTTAAGTAAAAATATATGGCACTTCGAAAAACCGCACTGTGGATTGATCTTTAGATCTTTTCGATTAATACATGACAGTTGATATCGAATTTTATTTTATGCAATTCCGTTCGATTATTTAAAAATACTACGTGGTAGAGTCCAATGAATCTGTGTTATCTATTTCTGCATCCAACTTTAGTGTTCACCACTGTCGTCTTCTAGCTTGGACAGTGTTGGGTATTCGGTAAACTTATATACGTAAGAAGCTTATCATCTGAGCTTTAGTTTGGTAAGGCACAGTTGTAATAACTTGGATGTTTTTATTTTTCATCACAAACAGGAGATCTAATCGCTTGTGCGTATTCTTAAATTACAAAAATATTAATGTATGATGTTTCCCTTAATCTTTAGGTGACATCAAACTTAATTAAAAACGTCCAAAACGGTATAAGAAAGTAAAAACCACAACTGTTTCAAAAAATTAAACATTCTTCCAGTTATACGTCTTACAACGCCTTCACTTTAATAATTATTTAGTTATGCTGCACGTGGTTGGCTTTTTGGGCTTTGAGATGGTGAGGTATTCCCTTAAAATAAAAATAAAAAACAAAATTTCTACTTCGATCACAAAATTTTTTGACACAGGAAGGTGTGGCTCGAGTTATTAAATCGCCTTGTTAATCGCTACATATCATAAACTCGTAAAACACACACGGGTGGTCGCGTCACGCATACAATAAACAGAGCTGCACATGCGTGTAGTGTGTACGCACCATAAATTTCCATACTTTATCATCGTAAATGCATTATAATGTATGGTACAAGCCATGAGCTTTTAGGCGATTTTCATAAGAAGGATTATAGAAGATATTAACGAATTAAACTATTTTTTTTGTAATTACGCTTTGTTCTAGATAGGACTATATTTTTTCTGAAAATCTGATAAGATTTTTTTAATGAAAATGTCTACTCTGAAAATGTAATTATGTTATTAAAATAAAATGAAATGTATCATGTTTTTTTAATTAAATCAATATTTTTTTGTTACATTAGGGTTTGAACGTTAGGTTATATTGAGTCATTTTAATAAAAATCCAGAAAATTAAGCTGCGTAATAAGAAACGCAACAAATTAGAAACACGTTATTTGCTAGACACAACATGGAAAAAATGTAATATTGCAAATCTCAATTTTTTGTTAGAAGTTATGATATGATGTTAATGACTTAATTTACCTGTTTAAAAGTTCAGTATTTTTAGAGCTAGTTCAACTTGGTTAAGGAAAAATCAGCTATAACATCATTTTATTTCAGAACAACTTTCTGGAATCAATAGTTTGATAAAATATCAAATAATAATCTTAATATGTCTCCTACGATATTAAGTTTGAAAATATAGTAACAAGAGTCTACTACACGTCTAAAAATTATATGCTGAATCAATGTCAACATCAAATCACAAGAACGTTAAACCAATCAAGATCAATGATCACATAAGAGTTGTCGCTAAAAGTTCATAGCTTTCACCGCGATTTAATCTCCGATTAGGGTACTAATTATTTTGTGAGATGGCACTATACTCTTTTGTTGATCTTAATTAAGATAACGAGGTACAAAGGAAGTACGTGACGAGTTGCTAATGTTCATTATTTAGTACTCACATGTTTGAGGTAAAAGTAGGCGGACAGCCGTGTGATTGAAAGCGGCTACTATCGCTTAATTAATTTAAAATTAATTAGGAATGTTTTCCTCTCTCGTCTTTCCTGTCTGGATATAGTTCAAAGTTTAGAAGTATTTTTTATTAGTATATGATAATAGCAGCAAAGATGTACCAATATTATAAATACGAAAGTGCTTTTGTTTATTCCTTTCGCAATTCCCATAATTTAAACGCAGTAAAACTGCAAAAATCCGACTTCAAATTTGGAACATATGTGGTTTTCTCATGAATGCTACCGCGGGAGTATAGGCTTTCAATTAAAAAAACAATTTTGATAATCCGCCCACAAACACCGGAATAATCGAGTAACATACATACAAAGAAAAACATACGGGTAGAATTGAGAACGATAACTACGATACGATACGAGAGAAAACGATAACTTATACGTTCGGAATTTCGACAGTTATACAGGGTAAAATTTGTTTTTAATATCTAAACAGTCTCGTAGAATCACTACATAGTATAAAACAAACTATGCAACGGATTTTGATGCGGTTTTTTTTAATAGATAAAGTGATTGAAGAGGAAGTTTTATATGTACCTATACTACATAATCTTGTGAAGCCGGTGCGGGCCACTAGTTTGGAGGATAAGGTAGCCAATGAATAAAGGTGCTGGTTGACCAATGGAGAAAATTGTATAGCATTTTTTCACGATTTGATAGTTTTGATGCAAAAAATATAATGTCTTTACAAGGGAACATAACCTCAAATCTTCTATATTTTTTTGTAAATACATTTAAAAAAAAGAAAGTGTCCTTAATACAAATTTGGTTTCAGAAAAAAACTATTCATTGATAAGATGATTTTATGCATTAAGTAGTGCTGGTTCCGGGACATTCTTTGGATGGGATATGGTCAGTTTCCTTTTCTTACGCAACATTTAATAATCTAAATCACTCAATGGCAATAAAAAAAAAACTACGTACACAAAACAAAAAAAATGACATTTTAGAGTTAGCGGTCTTGCCGGAAATATATGGAACTACTAAGAATTGTTCTATGTTACTATTTCCAACAGATGTCTTTGCCATATCTAATAATTCATTGGATAATTGCAAGTATTGCAACGTACTTTGCCTATGTGGAGCAAATAGCCCACGTATGTCACATGGCTTTCTAATCTATTGTAACTCTTCCTACATCCACCTTTAACTACTAAATTTGATTGCGACATTATCTATTGTTTTTTTTTGCGCCAAAACATTTGTATAAGTGTTAAAATAAGCATCTGAGTTTTAAAATAAGCATTTGAGATTTCCTACGGCTTATTCCACATAGTTAAGGCAAGTCTGTTAAGGTTTAAACTTTAAAACTTTGTAAGTCATGTACTTAGATATTTTTATAAAGGACAAATGCTGGATCAGGGTTGCCAGGGTTTTGGCCGAGAATTTGTTTAGAAAAGCTTACGTTATTGAGGATTTTATCTCGGCATTAGGTACAACAAAAATATGTATGTAAAACCAAGCTTCTTTTTGTTAACGCAAATCTTGTTAAATTTATTCTATTTTGGCCGGACATGCACCCAATAAGCCTGACTGTGTCCGATGATGCCATACCTTCGACTTAAATGTTACACGACTCTTTAAAAAAAATCTGTAATATTTATTTGATACTAGCTGAGCTGTGAAACATTATCCTTTTTAGTAGTTTTTTCCGTTGCATTCGGTTTAAAATCACAATGATTTTAAAGAAGTTTCACTTTAAAAAAATAAGTAAGAGCGTATTCTTGGTAAAAATGTTCCTGACATAATGCTACAGTCACAGCTATAACTGTTGTCTATACTATCTATACTTAAATTATGAAGAGGTAATATTTGATTTTTTGTTTGTTTGTTTGAAATGAATAGGCTCCGAAACTACTGGACCAATTTCAAAAATTCTTTCATTTTTAGAATGCTACATTATCCCTGAGTGACATAGGCTTTGTTTTATCAAAATCGATGAAGTGGAAGCCAAGTTATGCTTTCGAAGCTGCGTGAAACTGTTAGTACTTAGATAATCTGACTGAAATTTATTTAGAAGAGACATTTAAAGTCAAAAATTAGGTCGTAGTTAAGTAGGTTTATAGTGGTTTCGCGTGCCGGGAGCTATTCTCACGGGTTCCGGCTCCTAATACCCTTGCAATCTTCTCATTGAGGCAATCAGCGGTATGGTAGGGTTGTCAATCATCCTAAAATTTATTAGCCTTGGAAAAACAACAGAATTTACGCTCGTCAACGAAATTGTCAACGTCAAAGTAATTCAAATTGAAAAAAAAAATTAAAGTCAGGTGTAAAATAAGCCTTTATTTTGATAATTCCGCGTAAGTTACTTAACATGTTACTTACGAGGAATTAGCAAAATAAAGGGCTTATTTACGTCTGTTATAATGGATTTCCGCAAAGTAATGCCTGATTCAATAAAATGTGTTTAAAGTCACGTAAGTATTGCATATTTCAAAGATTATTGAGCGAAACTGTAGTTAACCTTTTTATGATTATATTGGTATTCAACCCCCGACAGAAAAAGAGTGGTGTTATAACTTTAATAAAACGTATCTCTGTGAGTGTGGATGCTTGTCTCTGACATTATAACTTTTAAAGCGATTTGTTTTAAAACTGACAGGACCAAAACTTTTTTTGGTTTTGCCGGAGGTTAATGTATTTTCTTAATCTTAATGTTGTATTCTATTTAAGTGAGTACCAATTAGCAGTTTTCCTATCTTCGTTAATGTCTCGTATGAAAGTTGTAGACCAAATGCTTTCCTACGAAACAGCTCGTAAGAGACTGACACACTTTTTAACACTAACACTGTGACTCTTCGACTATGGTTTTGTGATGTCCATTTTTTTCTTTAAAATAAAAAGTTTGGGGGTCATTGGCCAGAAGCGTGCACGTCGCGATCCCTGCCAGTCCATTGGACTGCAATTCTGGCCCGAAAAAGTACCGCAGAGCGGGATAGGGCGTTCCCTGGAGGCGGTACGAAAAGAGGCAGATGCGGCGATGGGGGCCGCCACCCATCACGCCAGGCCCGTGCAGGCGAATCGAGGAGTGGAGAGTGCCAAATAGGCCCGTGGAATGTGAGAAGGGGAATGGAAGCGAAGATGAATGAGTTGATTGAGGTAATGGATGAGAGATGCCT
>NJDD01002375.1:9734-44966 GCA_002245505.1 Calephelis nemesis
CGTCTTCCGGCTGATGATGATGATAGGCTTACCTTCACTAACACCGTGACATCTGACTAGGTGGTAGAGTTTCGCAGTGACTCGCCCGGATTGGTACCACCGACTAACTTATTACTGTAGCACAACGTCAGAGCTTGCTGTTGACGTGTTCTGATTCGGAGGATAAAGTGGCCGGTAAACTTGCGAGGTCTAACATTCCGGCCTCATTTTCCTGTCGGCCACCTTTGTTGTCTATAGGCCGCGTGAATTTGTTACCATCAGCGACAAGCATTGGACGTTGTGGTGGCATGAATTAGGAGTAAGGCGGTGGTATCAATCCGGACTAGTCGCTGCGAAACTTTACCACCTAGTAGGATATCACGGTGTTAGTGATTGTAAGCCTATGCTCTATATATAATATATACAATATGTATAGTCTATATACAACATATTCTTCTGCTTGTTTGCCAAAAACGTGAAAAACGTCCAGCTATTAGGTAGGAACTAAAATCATGACGTGTTTCGGTTTGGAGGGTAAGGTAGCCGTTAAACTTTCTTTTGCTCGACGCCTACCATCCCGGCCTCGGTTGGCAACGCACCATTACCACCTTTGGTGTCTTTGGCGGCGTGAATTTGTTAGCATCAGGAAATCCGTCTGCTTATTTGCCTTTCAGTATCATAAAAAAAAATTACTTTAGGAAAATATTGGATTTTCAATATGAAAGTTCATACAGTTGTAAGAGAATGAGCACATACTATGTCTATAACTATTTTCATCTAACGATTTACGACCAGCGTTGAGTGAAGTGTTTATACGGAACATACTCGCGAGATATTATGAGCAATAGAAAATTTACAATAGCACTTCTTTGTGAGAATGGTTTACTTTATACAATGTTTTAATTCTGAATTTAGGAGTTTTGGCGCCATCGTGAATGAAGGTGGTCGTAATTTTTTTATTATTGAAGTTATACTTCTTTTGGCGCGTTAGGAAAAAATGATGAGGGTAAATTTTACGATGTGCGCGCACACCGTCACGAAAAACCTACATGATGAAGTTAGCTATAGATAACATTTTAGTTTTTTGTGATATTTTTATTAAATATTAAATAAACTTTATTTAACTAAATAATGCATTATAATAAAACTTTTAATGTATTAAATACCTTTTTTCTATGGTTAGTGTCATTTTGTCTACAAATGTAAAATAAGGCAAAAGATAAATTTTTTAAAAAGATTTTTATCTTATTACGCCGAAGAAGTATAACTTCTAACGCGTGTACATAAGTACACACACAATTTTTTTATTGAATTTCGTGTTTATATTGAGTGAAATTGGTTAATTTTGACCGCCTCGTTGGTCGAGTGGCTAGCGTATACGCCTAACTACATCGACTTACCGCGAGGCTCGGGTTCGATTCATGACGGGGCAGGCATTTGTGTGATGAACGTTTAGATGTCTGCATTTCCAGGTCTAGGTGTTTATTAAATTTATTCTGGTATATATTTAAGTATTTCTATGTATTAATATCGTTGACTAACACCCATAACGCAAGCTTTTAATTTGCTTACTTTGGGGTTAGATTCAATTTGCTATTTGCTTTGCTAATTTAGGTTGGAATTAGATTAATTTTGTTCAGTGAAAGTGCGCAAATGAAATAGACATGAAGAAATTAGTGTACCGTCTCTTTCCTCGCTGCCGTCAAATCTCATTAGATGAGCTTGAGTAACGAAGCCACCGCTTTACACAAGACCCTGACATGACATGACTTTGTACATAGTGACTAATGACTGTATAAAAATTAACTAACTTGACATTAGCAAAGTAGTCATGAAAAAGGATCGAAAGCCATATTCATAAAATAAGCATCTTCACGCCCATATCCCCGAAGAAGTAGGCAGAGCCACAACCAGGTCACCCACGACTAGCCGAAGACACTAAGTCCCACAATGTGATAGGTGGCAAGCCTATCGCTAACCGGGCACATTTCCAATCCCGAGCAACATTTTTTTTTATTAGAAAATGGGAAAAACCCAATTTTCTTTTTGTTGCCCGACCCGGGATTCGAACCCGGGACCTCATTCAGTCAAGTCCAACAACTGAACCGCTATACCACAGAGGCGACAGAGGTATAAAAGAAGAAGAAGAAGAATTCTGTTTCCGAAATTCTGAAAAGTCGCTTTCCCTATCCCTATGTCCCTCTGTATGTTTAAATCTTTAAAACTGAGCAACAAATTTCGATGGGGTTTTTTTTAATAAGTTTTCCCCGTTTTGGTCCGAGCTTCTTTGTAGAATAGACCATCGCCTTCCTTGACATGCAGCTCGTAAAAAGCGAATATAGGGTCACCGTCACTAACACCGTGACATCTGACTAAGTGGTAGAGTTTAGCTGCGACTCGCCCGGATTGGTACCACCGCTTAACCTATTCCTGTCGCCATAACGTCATGACGTGTTCCGGTTTGTAGGGTAAGGTAGCCGGTAAACTTACTTTTGATCAAGGCCTAACATCTTGGCCTCAGGTTGGCAACGCACCATTACCACCTTTGGTGTCTCTAGGCGGCGTGAATTTCTTGCCATCAGAAAATCCGTCTGCTTGTTTGCCTTCCAATATCATAAAAAAAGGAATTTCAGGAATAAAATAAAATAGGGAAGTTTTAATAAAAATTTGCTTATGCACGTTGAGGGCCCTCGTGGTCCTGGGGCCCCGTATACTGGATACGGCTAATACCGCGATAGCTACGCCCCTGACTTTCACGTAATGCCTAACACCCTTGATACAGGATAACGACGCACCTATAATATCTGGGATGTCTATAGACCACGGGTATCTCTTACTATCAAGGAACCCGCATGCTTGTCTGCTATCTTTTGCCATTAAAAAACTGTGAATAGTCATTTCTATTATATTTGAAAAGTAAGTGCGCCGAATAACTTGCAAACATTCTCGAAGACTCAAGGCCATACATGACGTCTAAAGCCGACAATTGTGCTTTGCAAGCCGACAATCTTTACATCTCAACCAATCAAAAATCGGTTAACTTTTACCAGTAAAGTAAAAAGGGCTATTTTTTATTTTATTTTATTTTATTTATTACCAAAATCCACAGCTTAATATTTTAGATAAGTCATAAGATATTATTACATGTTCACTAATCCTAGAGGCAATAACGCGTTTACATTTTCTATTATAATAAAGGTAAAATGTTTCGTTAATTTATGGCTATGATAAATCTATATATTAATACGTGATGATAAAATTTTAGACCCATTTTTACGAAAATTGCGCGGACGAATTTGCTAAAAATTTGGCACGCCTATAGTTTATGTGTAGGAGAAGTGCAGAATGCTAACATTATTCAATAGTAATGCTAATAAAGTAAATTAAATTGATAAATAAAACATTACCCACACTACCATGCATTTGACAGACACAAACAAATATATTGATGATGATGATAGATCATAGATGGCGCACCAAAAAGTTTGGAAACAAAATAGTTGGTCTTGAGAAATGGAGATGGCGTTCTTATCAACAAGACATTAAAATTTATTATGGTTGAATTTCGACCAACGGGCGACCACTAGTTATACTGAATAAGCAACAAAATTATTCATTGTTTCAGACGAATTAGAAAAAAAGCACCATGAAGATTTGAATAACCACGAAGAAATATTTTTGAGAAGTATAATAGAAAGCCCGGACTTTACTAGAAAATATCAAGTAAGTATGTAAGATACCAGCTGACCCGGCGAACTTCGTACCGCCTTAGCGTAGCAATGAAAGAATGATAGAAGAATAGTAGAAACTACTTTATTTTGTATAGCTGACCTATCTTACGTCAATTCAATTCAATTTGAACTGCAAAATTAAATGTAGGTATATTTATCAATATTTCTGAGAGATTTTCTTAATATTTTTTTCCGTAAGAACCTTCTCCTAATAATGACAAAAACAACAAAAAACAATTAGTGAAATCGGTCCAGCCATTCATGCGTGATGCCGTGACCAAGGAAAACGGGTTTCATTTTTATATATATAGATGTATAGGTACTATTTCATTTAGTCCGAATCGAACCGGGTGGAAACCAAACGTTTGAACAAACTCCTATCCAATGCCGATATTGGTCCGGGCTCCTTTGCAGAATAGACCATCTGAGTTCCTGCCAGGCAGCTCGTAAAAGGCGAGCATAGGCTCACCGTTAGTAACACCCTGACATATTATGACTAGGTGGTAGAGTTTCGCAGCGACTCACCCGGATTGGTACCACAGCCTGACCTACTCCTACCGCGATAACGTCATGACGTGTTCCGGTTCGGAGGGTAAGATAGCCGGTAAACTTACTTTTGCTTGAGGGCTAACATCCCGGCCTCAGGTTGGCAACGCTTTTGGTGTCTCTAGGCAGCGGGAATTTTTCACCATCAGGAAATCCGTCTGCTTGCTTTCCGTTACCATTAAAAAACACCACCGCCTTTGCTAGGTACTTATTATAAATTTTTAATAAAACGACTTAATAGTTAAATTTTCTAATTTCACAATACAACTTGGACTTTATTTTCTGAATAGGTGTACTATCCCATTATAGCCAAAATTCGGTTACAGAGTACAATTTGACCAAGTAACACGATTTTTCATTAAAAATTTGTATTTATGTTCTGCAGAGGCTGTTCTACAAAGTTAACACTATATTCCGTTGGTTGCCTTTACTTGGGGTTATAGCCATCTCTTTTCGGGAGTTGATTTTTTTTAATTTATGTAAAACTCGAAATTTAATAAATCAACTAATTTGACTAAACTTTTGTTCTGTGAAGTTTTTTCAAAATGTTACCTACTTATCGAATTATTCGCCAGTATTTTTTAAAAAGTTTATTTTTTTAATAAAACCACGTATTCTTAAAGTTTTTGCGAAAAACTCAAAAAGCACGTATTTAAAATACACAAATAAAATAATTTACGCTGGCTATAGACTAAATATACAAAGTGCGTAACTAATGATTTGTCGAATAGAAAATTTAAGATAAAATTAGCCAAAAACTAATAATTTGTTTGGGAAATTTTATAAAATGTTTGTTGAAATTATACTTATGTTCAAAATGTTTTTAGGTACCTATATTAATTAAAGTGGATACAAAAACAGTAACAGTAATTATAAATTTACGATTAACTTTGTTTATGTACTTAATTGGTGTATAATATGTCCTGGAAGTTTGTTCATTCAAAAATGCTTTGTTTTTTTTTAAGTTTTTACAAAAAAGTATTACTTTTTTGATTATTTTACCTTGAAACTGTGATTTTTAAATTTAACAAAATGTTAATCAATTTTCAATGAACTATTACTTTGTATGTACTCACTAAAAAACGTTCTACTTGTAATTTTAAAAGCCATATTTTGACTTTTAATGATTATTTTGACAAAATTGTTTCTTTTTGTATAATTTGCAAAACACTATTAAAATGTGGTTTTCTTATGAAAAAACTCAAACTTCCACTGCCGGACAAGTCGAAAAGTTGCTTTCAGAAAAAAATTTATTGAACAAAAGTTTCTTTAAACTATTCATTATATCCATTACCGTACTTTATTTTAATAAAAATTCACTGAAAACATGTGACATCAAAAACAACCAGCAGTACAGGGTCAACTTTGAAATAGAGGCTCTGCAGAATCTAAATCCAAATTTTGATGGAAATCCGTGATGTTTAGCATGATTATGAGGGAAACCGAGGAGAAGTGACTCCACTATACTGGACTGGTTGTGGGATAAAACTGTAGTATATATAACTTTATAATTTGTGATAAAACTGTAATAATATCTATTGACTGACTGACATTCGAAAACATTCATTTGTCATTCGAAATTTGAAACAAACAAACCCTGTTTTTTTTTAATTTAGCAAGTTTAAACTTTTAAGGAGAATTAGGTAATTCCTAAATTACCGTTATGTTTTGTTTTTAAACAACAACCTATGTTTAGTCTATATATAAGAATTGTAATTGTAATTAATTTACATACTTTACCTTCTATATACCTATTACACACGATGCACTTAAATAAAATTTAAATAAGAAATTTTTGTAAAAGATTTTTTAACATACATTTTAAAAACTTTTAATCAAAAACGAGATAGGAAACTATATAAATGTTACATTGATCCCAAAGCTCATGGTTTTGATAATGAATAATATTTCAAATACAATTTTCCCCGTGTTGGTCCGGGCTCTTTTGCAGAATAGACCATCTGCCTTTCTTGCCAGGCAGCTCGTAAAAGGCGAGCATATGCTTATCATCACTAACACCGTGACATTTGACTAGGTGGTAGAGTTTCGCAGCGACTCGCCCGGATTGGTACCACCGTCTTTCCCACAGAGTACAGTAATCATTCTTTAAAATCTTTCCTATTCCTGCTGCCATAACGACATGACGTGTTCCGGTTCGGAGGGTAAGGTTAACTAAGTAAGGTAGCCGGTTAACTTGATTTTGCTCGAGGCCTAACATCCTGACCTCAGGTTGGCAACGCACCGTTACCACCTTTGGTGTATCTTGGTGGCGTGAATTTCTTACCATCAGGAAAACCGTCTGCTTGTTTGCCTTCCTATAACATAAAAAAAATGTTAAATTTAGGCACTCTTTTGTTATAGAGCTCGCTCATCGCCGCCATGTTATAACATGTTGTGTAAGTTTGCGACCCTGTAAATGACGAAAGTTGTGTTGGTCTAATGAGTTACTTCATGTTAATGAGGTGCTTGAATTTTAGATTTAACAACCTGTTTTAAAAAGCACTCGCTTCAAAATTTCTCATTAAAGAAAATCTTTTTCCATTTGAAAATAAATACCGAGTTGATCGTCACAGAGGAATAAATAGGTTATATTTTGATTTATTTTTTATTCGAACTGTCTAAGTCTGAAAGAAATTGTCGGTGTATTAAATGACCTCGAATGGTTTAGACCAGGGCTTCCCAAACTTATCTGTACTGTGGCACCCTCAGGATATGCTATTTTTGAACGACGCCCCGAGAGAGGGCGGTCTCTCCCGGAACAAAAATATTTATCACTTATACTAAAATCTCTATTAGCTTTTAAGACGCTTCTTAACCCAACCCGCACCCAGTGGACCAAAACTTGTTACCAGTTACAAAACCGTTAGTACAATCCTAGTAACTGGTTCTAGTGGATTCGGATAACTAGCTCCATTCGGTCGCATTTTTATATGTAAGGGTTAAATGGCAGTGGTACCTTATTGAGAATAAGCACGTAAGGTTTTGTAAACCGTGTTTAAAGTCAAACAAACCGCCTCGTTGGTCGAGTGGCTAGCGTACACGCCTAACTACATCGACCAACCGCGAGGCTCGGGTTCGATTCCCGACGGGGGCGGGCATTTGTGTGAGGAACATTTAGATGTCTGCATTTCCGGGTCTGGGTGTTTATTAAATTTATTCTGGTATATATTTAAGTATTTCTATGTATTAGTATCGTTGATTAACACCCATAACACAAGCATATAATTTGCTTATTTTGGGGTTAGAATCAATTTGTGTGACTTGTCCAGAGATATTTATTTATTTATCATTATTTATTTAAAATCGAAAGCTCCTTTAATGTGGTATCCATCTGATGTACAGTAGGTATTTAGACAAGCGTTGTCGTGAAGCAGCAGTGGCATAGAGCGATTTACACGCCTCTCTTGTTTAGATTGCAATTGCTGACAAAAGATGTCCACAGTCATTTTTCCAGATTTGAGAAAACTGATGAACAACGCCGGCACTAGTCCATAGTATTAGGCTGTATTGTTAGGTTCCAACCATTGCGATTAGCGCTTCCGTTTATCATAGAGAATCCAGTTTTCATAACAGGTAACGATTCGATTTAAAAACTCTTTATTACTGTGCCGGTCAAGTAATGTCACGCAGCAGACAGTCAACGCGCCTTTGCCGGTTTATATATAATTCAAATCATGTGGAACCCACCCTCCTTTCAAGCTTTTTAATGTTACCAATTTGTTTCTATCAATTAGTCTATTATATACTCGAACTATAGTATTAGTCTATTCTATCTAATAGTTTTATCTCTAGCAGCTAACTCGGACGTATTTCGTGATGGATCTGCTTCCAAAGTAGCTTTCAATTCTTGGTTGTCAACTTGGGTCTCCGGCCTCCCACGGGGCTTGTTCTGCAAGTGAAAAATTCCAGAATAAAACTTCGGATTCAGAAATGCACTGTTTTCTTTTGCGACGACCGCTAAATTCATTACCATCTCTTTGGGCCGTAGTAATGTTGCCACGGTGAAACTTGAGTTCATCGACGGTTAACATAATTGTGAAATTTACGCTAAAATACGTCAGCAGTATACTGTTTTTTTCATACAAAGCAATCATGGATCTTGCTGACAAAAATACACAAGAACAACATGAATATGCTTTACTAGACTAGTGTTTCCAAAACACGATTCATTTCACTTTGCTCGATAGAAAAAATCAAAAAATTAACCCTTTTTTTTAAAGCTAAACGCAAATGTCTACTTCAAATATGAAAATATCGACACCAGATTTAACGTAAACATAGATAAGTACTATACCTAAAAGATAAGTGTTTCAGTTTTTATACTTTTTTCAAATTACTTTTTTGGTGTCAAAAATAGTGATTTGTCGCTTAAGACGTTTACTTTAGAAAGAAAGAAAGAAAAAGAAAAGAAAGAAAAAATATTTATTTGCGGAATATGAGTGTTACAAAGATGTTACAAAATTATTTAAGCGTTTCAACATATTCTACCAACTTGTGATGTGCAAATATTTAATAGGTTTTAATCAAATTACTCATTTTAATTATTTAGTTAACAATCTACAACACACTGTATTTTGTATTTATTATTAGATTATTTATTAATACAACAATTTTTAGAATGTAAATTAATTTATCCCTGTCTACCGTAAACTACCAGACCGTAAACTACCGTAAACTACTAGAGCGCCATTGTTCATAGTAATCATGGAACGGGGGAGCGCGGTAATTGACTCTTCTGGCTGACTGAGTATGGGGCCTTAATTATAATCAGTCATCAGTCATAAGTTGTCAGGAAGTCATGTCAGGCTCTTGGGAAAAGCGGTGGCCTGTTTACTCAAGCTCAAAGTAATGAGATTTGGCGGGAAATACACGATACGCTAAATTCTTCATGATTATTTAATTTGTGCACTTTAACTGAACAAAATTGTACAAAATGCCACCAAAATTGATTAATTTCACTCAATATTAACACGAAATTCAATAATTATAAAAAAACTTCGACCATCTTTTCTCACGATAGCGCCAAAACTCCCAAAACTCTCCTCAAAGAGTATAACATAAATACTACGTAATAAGAGGTGGGACTTCCATAGATACATAGCAAACCCGAATTTTGTATAAAGATTACTTCAAGTGACGTAACATGGTGAAAAAGTATAACCCATATAATTTGAAAGTCAGTCTAAAAGCATTCAAATATAAGGCAACTAGTGTGATATGATTTAGGCGAAAAAAAAAAACATAGCAAACTTATTTTTTATTTTTTGAAGTGAAACTTCTTTATCGGGGTTGGAAAAAATTTAGTGAGTACATTTTTTCGTTACGCGGCACATTTTTCCGTTACGCGCCATCTTTGTTCTTATCCCTACCACGAATGATTCGAAGTATACTTTCTCCAGCGGAGTAAGGATTAGCAATAAACGTTATTTAACCAATTTATGTAAAGTTGCATATAGTAAATTATTTTT
Source organism: Calephelis nemesis (assembly GCA_002245505.1). Taxonomy (NCBI): domain Eukaryota; kingdom Metazoa; phylum Arthropoda; class Insecta; order Lepidoptera; family Riodinidae; genus Calephelis; species Calephelis nemesis. Next base: position 19,459 of record NJDD01002375.1, read on the forward strand.
TGAAAATTAACGTCATAAAGAAGTTTCACTTCTTCACTTCTTACGTGTGTATGCTAGTACACGCACACATTTTTATTTTTTATATAAAAGTTGCGCCAGCGCGAGCGGCTAGACTGACTCTTCTGACTCATACTTATTAATACATAAATTTTCACCTTCATTAATAATGACGTCGTCAAGAATCAAGATTTATGCATTATTAGGTCTAAGAACTCACGGCACGATTTCCGCTCGCGCCTGCTGCATTTGCCGGTCCGCGGTTTCTGTAGAAAAAAATAAGAGCACTTTTCTCGACGCGTTTTACACCCAAAACTCGCGCGGTTATTTTCTTCAAAGCTTCTTACAAGCTGATTATTAAACTTGTTAGGCGATCAAAGGAAAAAAAGGAAGTAATTTATTTTATGATGGTATGTTAAAATCCTACCTGTTTTATGTATAAAAGCTATTTAAAAAAAGTGTGTGCGATTCACACACGATAGAAGTGAAACTTCAGTAAATAGACAAAAGAATGAGATGAATATATATTTGTGTCTCTTAACTGTCGTTTTTCCGTTGCACCCGTTTTGAAAACACAACGTTACTAAAGAAGTTTTACTTCAAAAAACCTTTTAACATGATAGGTATGTACTTAGTACACTTCTTTTTTAAAAAAAATAATTAGATTTATTACATACGAATCATGCAAGAAAATTATATCATAATATTCTAGTGTATTTTTGGAGTTTACTCCTTAAGAAACGATATGAGTATAACTCAAATCGTTTCTTAAGCCCGGTACGGAAATTTTATGAGGAATAAAATCAAGTATAACACGCAAAGTTGAGGCGTTAACATATAACTGTAGGATTGAACGTGTAAAAGAATGAGATGGAATACATTACACAGCGTATCTTATTCTCGGGATCTCTTCCTGCGCGATACTTCGTAGTCTCCGAGCAGGAGGAGTCGCTATCTATCAAAATACTGACTATTTGGATCACACTTCTAATGTCTGCGATGATACTAATTTAAGAATAATTACCATAACTAAATCTGCTGTAGGAGACATGTGTGCTGCAAGATACATTTCGTAAGGAGTAAACTCCAATCATGCGTCGTAGCTGACACACACACACATTTTTTTTTGTAATTTAAACTTTTAACCTACGTTATTACAGTTTTGTTGTAGTATTAAATTTAATAAATAAATACCCTTTGGACAAGTCGCACAAATGTAATCTAACCCCAAAGTAAGCAAGTTATATGCTTGTGTTATTGGTGTTAGTCAACGATACTAGTACATAGAAATACTTAAATAGATACCAGAATATATTTAATAAACACCTAGACCCGGAAATGCAGACATCTAAATGTGCATCACACAAATGGCAGGCATTTGTGTGATCGGGAATCGAACCCGAAAAGTTAGGCGTGTACGCTAGCCACTCGACGAACGATACGGTCTATCTATCTATCTGTATCGGTTTGTCTATCTTAGACATTTATTTAGTCTTATTCAAAGAGACTGTATAATATTGTAATAAAATAATGTTATTTTTATAGATTTTATTGAGTTTCATACTGCAGTATTTGGTAGTACCTATAAACAAATACCAAAGAGTACAGAAATGCCAAAAGGTGGAATGCCAGTTGCCATCACTAATCTGTCACTTTTGTATTGTAATTTGTATTTTGTTGTGATTGTCTATGGCTCTTGCCAGATTGTCCCAAACAACTTGTAGATTATTTTTTGGGTGTGAACTTTTATTTTTTAAATTAAAGTGTTCCGTATTTGTAATATTAACATTAGTATTTTATTACTAAATACAAATGCTAAACGAATTTTGTGAAATTATCGTAGTTGCAAAGTTGTTAATCATAAATTAAAACACTGAATGCCACGCCTAAAACAATTCAAAATTCGAATTTCCTTTGTAATGAGGAACTGATTAATGACTTCTTAAAATTTATTTCCAAATTCCAGCCAGTTGAATCTGAAGAAGATCTAATCGTTAAACCTGTGTCGTTAGATAACGTAAACATAATACGATCACTAAGCGAGTATCGAGGCAACAACATTCGAACTATTGAACAAGCTGAACTCGCTATTTTACTGTCCCGGGTTCACTTTAGGGTAAGTCGTCAATGTATTTACTAAATTTGTAATTATACATTTGTTTTACTATGAAACTGAACCAATTTTTGGTTAAATAGAAAAACATTGCGTTTTGTGGGCTAGACATTGTGGGCTTATAAAACAATTGAGTTTCGTGCTACTGTAATAATTAGAATACTGAACTTTAACATTTCAATTATACAACCACAATACATATCCTTCCTCTACCATTAGACATATCCTAGTACGATGTCAATCTATAACCATCTTTTTCAATCTTGTTCTATTCTGACTTATTCTAGGATGGTAATAAATACACTTTGTCTATAAACAACATCTTAACATATAAGACAAGATGCTATGGTGCATTGCCAACCTTAGCCTATGTTAAAAAGCCTATTATTGCAATTGTAGGTTTACTACCTACTGCTACTAACAAACTGAAATATTGCCAAGGTAGTGATATCTGAGGTGGTGTTTTATGATAGAAATCTGGGCAAGATAGTGTAGGACTCCAAATTAAGATTAATCATTAAGATATTACTATATCTATAAGCAGCAAAAGAAAAAAAACATGTTTTCTCGAAATCATTTTATTGTATTTTGTGGATGGACACTATACATCCAGACATTCCTTCCTTGTGTTAGGTTGTTTGTATCACTGGCCTCGGGGGGGAAAATGTTCAGAGAGTTTAGGAAAAATGTGTACCATTTTAGAGACAAGGATTTGATTTTTAGTTTTTCTATATCTTAACTTCAAACTAAAATGTGGAAACAATCCAAGTTATAGATTGATAACTGGAAAACCCAAAAATTACACAATACTAAAAAAGATGTAACTAACTGTTATTAATATTTTCCTTGGGGCTAGCAATATTTTAATATGTGATACATTCTGCATATCTTTAAAGAAAATAACATTGTTGGATTCGTTTCACCTTTATAAACATTTAGACTATTAAACTAGATATAAGATAGGTACTTGTCATTTTTAAATAAATACATTTTAGGCACTTATAGATGCCCATGACAAAATTGGTAAAATTTGGCTGGAACGTGGTTCTGGTGTAGACAAATCAGAAAAGGAAGAAGACAAGGATACAGCTGGTGCCCTAGATAACAGTCCAGACCAAAACGGAGATATGCCTACTGAAGCAGTTAAAGTCGTCGGCCTAAGAAAGGTTCCTGGGCAGCCCTTGGGATTAACAGTGAGTAGACTATACTTTTTTTAAGGATTGAAAGCAAATAAGACCAGTGATGAGAATTGTGTGCTAGTTTGCTATCTTATCACATAAAATATACTTGCTTGGATATACAATGGATTTATTAATACCTATCTACTTATGAAAACAATAGGTATATATTTTTAATCTTAAATTTCTAATTTAATTATGTGTTTCTAGGTGACAACTGATGAACATGGCCAACTAATTGTAGCTAGAATATTAGCAGGTAGTGCTGCTGCAAAACAGGCCTTATTATCTGTGGGAGATGTTTTACTAGAAGTTGATGGTGTACAAATTGATACAGAAGACCAGCTAAAAGATGCAGTGTCCAAACCAAATGACAGAGTCACTTTGAAAGTTGGGCCAAACCGTAAAGAAAAGAACTCTGCTTTAACTAATAAATTAACTGTAAGTATATTCCTGTGTTATCCTGGTCATTTGCTAGTTGGTCGAGTGGCTAGCGTACACGCCTAACTACGCCGGCCAACTGCGAGGCTCAGGTTTGATTCCCGACAGGGGCAGGCATTTGTGTGATGAACATTTAGATGTCTGCATTTCCGGGTCTGGGTGTTTATTAAATTTACTCTTGTATCTATTTTAGTATTTCTATGTATTAGAATCATTGACTAACACCCATAACACAAGCATATAATTTGCTTATTTCGGGGTTAGATTCAATTTGTATAACTTGTCCAGTGATTTTTATTATTATTTGTATAGTTAGTGTTGTAACAAGCAAGCATAGGTTAAATTGGTCAGGTGCATCTACTTTCCTAGATTCCCTATCTAGGAAAGTAGTCCTCTGCTTTACTTATTTGTTCCACCATAATGACAGTCATGTCCCAGTCCGGAGGGTAGAGTAGCTGGTAAACTTTCACATTAGGCTGAATGTTACAGTCGCAGGAGAGCGTCACACCTTTAACATCTATGGTGTCTTAAGGCCACTCAATATCCAGAAGCCCAGCTCTTGTTAGCTGTCTTACACCATAAACAAAACAAGTAAGAAATTTTATGCTGACATTCAAGACAAACTAGGTATACAACAATAAAGCTAGGTAAGAACCACAATACCTAGAATGCTATGTACCTCTTTAAATGTACTTTGTGCCTATTCTGCAGTCCCTCAACTTGGTAGAGTCTATAATATAATTTGGCCTTTTTCCTTCACTTTCATTTCAAAAGGACAAGGCCATTTTTAGTGACAAATATTAAACTTCAATAGAGTAAACTTTTGTTGCTGATACCCTGCAATTATGTTATTTTTTTAAATATTAGGACATCATTGAATATTTTTCTGAAGTTAAAAAACTTTAAATATCAAACTTTGAGCACTAGTTTTAGAAGCTATCTTGAGTTTAAGAAAAAAATTTGGCTTCATGTAAAGAAATGCTTTGTCTTGTAAAGTTTTTCTTTCCAGATTTTGAATAATCAAAAATACCTGTACTTTACAAAAAATGTGAACAAGTTTTGTGGCTAATTTATATGTAGTTAAGTCTGTCACAACTTTGTTTTTATTGTTCTAGTGTTTCATGAGGACATTATTTGACTATGATCCATCTGAAGATACATTATTACCTTGTAAAGAAATAGGACTTGCATTTAAGAGAGGAGATATTCTACAAGTAAGTTGAAAGTTAATAAATGTTTAGAATTGTGTAGTAATATTAGGCTATTCGAAAATATTTTTTAATGAAAAAATAATCAAACTGTAATGTATTTTTTTCTGAAATTCTATACTGCATATTGTTATTTATATTTTATAATAGCTGTTTTTTTTATATAGTCTAGTAGCAGTGTATAGCTTCATGTTTGACTCACTGTAGTTTACTGGACTCTTTTTCGAACTTGCCCTTTTAGAAATTTACATCAGATGACTGATTCCGTATCTTTTTAGTGATGATCTCTGGGTAAAGCTTTATACTTACTATCTCCTGTTACCAACAGAAATGCAATAGAGAAATACAGAACACGTTGTTTGACATTTAATGTACACATTACCCAGTAATCACCAATAAAAAGATACTGAATAGCCCCTCAGATATCTGTTTGAAGAGCATCCTCCAGTACTTAATTAAAATACTATAAATAAGGTATTTTCAAGTTTGTGCTTGAAATTACGGCTAGACTTAAATAACTTACTTTTTTTTACTTAGATAGTAAAAAAAAAATCAGACTCAAAGTAAATAAATTATAGCACTTTTAATATTCCATAAAGTTCGATGACCCCGCACGATATACAGCAAACAGCTGGGAGCACTTTTTAGCAACAATAACTATGTTTTTAATTTACTTAGTTTCATATATGATTTTTTTATTATTATTTACGTTTTTAGGTAGCTTTTTTGAGTCCCTGTTTCAGAAAACCTTTTAAATACTTAATTATAAGTTAATCCAAAATCATTTGAATGGTAGGTACTTATCAAAAATAAAAATTTCAATCTGTCAATATATATTGATTTTTCACAACTTTTAAGAAATAAAATAATTCACCTCAGACCAGATTGGAACCTGCACTCTAGTCTCTCGCTGACAAACGCTTTAACCTGATCTTTCTCTAATTTTGTCTAGTGAGGATTCAACTCTGACAACATTTTTAGCTTCTTTTATTTCTTTGAAAAGTCTGAAAATTTTTCCACACATTATTTTTTCCATGCTTATTTTTTTTTTACAATTAATAGTTTTGGTTAGAGCATTCATCAGTGAGAGAGGAAAGGGTTCAATCCTGTCTGTGGTGAATTCATGCTTTCATTAAAAGTTGTAAAAATTTATTATTAAATTAACAATTAATTTATCAAAACCACTGAAATAAAAATATGTAATGTATTATGTTATCACATAAATGAATCATAGATATAAAAATATAACTTGCAGTTACTACCAGTAATTTTATTTATATATCATATCATATAATTTATTAATATTTATTTAGGTTTCAGATAGAAAAGACCCTAACTGGTGGCAAGCAAGTCATGTAGACAAACCAGATATGGTTGGCTTGATTCCATCACCAGAATTGGAAGAAAGGCGGAAAGCTTATGTACCACCAGAAGCAGATTTTGTACACAAAATTAGCATATGTGGTGCGAGGGTGAGTATTGTTTATATATGTGTTGCTTTTCGTCGTGGTGTGTGTTTGGTTCAAAATCATGTTTTGCTGTAATGAGTTTTTGGCAACGGTGAGGGACAAGATGGTTGCAGTTTTTAATTAAATAAAATGTAATGAAATTTCATATTTTTAAATGAAGAAACACTTGTACTGTTTTACGTATCACTTATATTTTATAAATAGCCTACCGGTTTCGCTTTTTACAGCATCATCAGGGCTAGAATAATAAAATATAAGTGATACGTAAAACAGTACAAGTGTTTCTTCATTTGAAAATATGAATATTTGGAAGTTTTACCAAGCGCCGACGATGGAAAATATCACATGTAATGAAATTTATTTATTTGCTGAATATGTGTGTTTAATAGTTTTGATTTTATTACTAGGCTATTACTAATTTAAAGAAAAATATTATGATCAAGTTTTATCTTGTGTACTACTACCACCTTTTCCAAACCTGGCTAGTCATCAGAAAAAACCGCTAAATAAACTTCTTGGCAACCAGACCTAATGCTATTTACTTTAACTACCACCTTTTCTAAACCTAGCCAACCATGAGATCACATTCTTTGATCGCATTTTATTTTGGTGGTATTTTGTTTATTGTAAAAAATTTGCGTGTCTTGTGTTTCCTCGTTACTGTCAAGTGTCAAACCTTACAAAATAAGCTTGAGTAAGGAGACTCCTGTTTTATTTAAGACCCTGACATGGTCTTTAAAGTGAAGTTTTGACATGTTTTAATTTTTTAATTATTTAAAAAAGTTTTTAATTTAAGCTCAATGATAAATCGGGTTTCTAGTTGCAATCTTTAAATCGTCTAATGGCAAACGCTAAAGCCCATACCAAACGTTAAAAAGAAGTGATGTATTGTTATTATATGGGAGTAAATAGTAGTTTTTTTTATATTTTTGTAATGCTATTACGTGTCTTAAAATAGGTTATTTTCGAACAACCAATTCATTGTTAGTGATGTCAATAAAAATGAAATTATTGTAAGTACAATACAAAATTACTAGTGCGAAGAAATTATTATAAAATTATCACTTTGTAATAAAAATAAAAAAGGTGTGTTGGCGATTCACACACGATAGAAGTGAAACTTCAGTAAATCGTCAAAAGAATAAGGTGAATATATATTTGTGTCTCTTACCTGCAAAAGAATTAGATGAATATATATTTGTGTCTCTTACTTGTGTCTTTGTCGTTTTTCCATTGCACCCGTTTTGAAATCACAACGATTCTAAAGAAATTTTACTTCAAAAAAATCATTTTTACTGCCCTTAACTAGTGGTTATTTATAGGAACATTTTGAGGTTAGATGAGAAGTATGAAGGAGGTTTCAGATCTCTCGAAAGAAGAAGAAGTTCGTGTACGAGTCGCGGTCGTCGGTGCAGCTGGAGGGCGCGGAGCTGGCGCTGTACGAGGAGGTGGCCCGCACGCCGCCCTTCCTGCGGCGCGTGCTGGCGCTCGTCGGCACGCGGGGCGTCGGCCGCCGCACGCTCAAGAACCGCCTCATACAGGACCGCCCCGACCGGTTCGGCGCCGTCGTGCCGCGTGAGTCTCCTTGTGCCCATTCTCCACATCTATATAGAATAGAAAATATGTTTTTCTTTACAATAGTTACTTGTGACGAGTCTATATAATACTAAAAACTACCACCGGATCGGAGCGCAGCCACACACGGAGATCTGTCAAGAAACTCAGCAGGCTTGTTTTTTTTTTCTTTGTTCTATACAAATGTATTAGTATTACGTCACACATTATTACTAGTTAGAGATTAGTATGAGAAGCAATTAATCCCAAGCACTCTTGTCTAATAGGTATTCAGCAATGGTACAATTTTTACACAATTTCACTTTGACACATTTTTTAAATTCATTAAGTGGCAGATCTTTCATATAATCGAGAAGTGTATTGTAAAAGCGTATACATTGGCCCATGAAAAAATGGCTTACTCTGTGGAGACGATAGATGCACAGCAAGATTATTTTTATTCCTCGTATTTACATGATGTATATCACAATTTCTATTAAACAAATGTGAATTCTTTTAAACATATATTAAATTTTCAAAGATGTACTCAGAAATAACAGTAAGAATATTAATTTCTTTGAATTTTACTCTTAGAGAAACTTTTGGGCCTTAGTTATAAATTGCTTGTATAGCCCTCTTTTGTAAAACAAATATAGAATTTACATTGGCTAAACTCCCCCAGAGAACAATGACATGATGCTATAAAAATAGCTAAAATAAACAATCCTAGCGGTGTCAACATAAGTTAACTATCTCATTTTTGTTACGGCATATGCTGCTGAGCTTAGTCCTATTGCGAGTTCTTCAACTTGCGTACCCCATTGCAACTTTTTATCTATTGTGATTCCTAAAACCGTAGAATCACCAAGGTCCAACTTGTTGCCATTAAGTTGGTACAACGGTTTCTACTTGCCTCATTGGACATTGAAAATTTGATACTTTTAAATATTTTTTTTTTTCATTTAAAAAATATTATTTACATTGAACCAGTGTACAATTTTTGAAATCGCGGTGTTCGTTTCGTCATACTTACCTAGTTGCCTTTTCACTTTAAATAAAAGTGAGGTGTCATCCGCAAACAATACAATTCCGTATTTATCTCTTACGTAGTAAGGTAAATCATTGATATAGATAAGGAACAAAAAAGGTCCCAGAAGGAGCCCTGGGGCACACCTATTGTATCAGCAGCACCTGTTGATTTGATACCATTAATATCAACTTTCTGAATTCTCCCACACAAATAAGAAATCAGAAGGTCGAGTGCTTTATTTCTAATTCCAATTATTTCATTGTCTAAATGTTTGACTCTAATCAATCCGTGCATGTCGTTCCAAGAATATCGTTAGACTATATGAGACTACAAACGATAGGGTCGTTGCATCCCTTCACCTTAAAATCTTGTGTTTGAACACGCCATTTCGCTAATTTACAGTCATATTCACATATCTTGCTTCTTATAACTTTGTTTTCGCACAGATACATCCCGGCCACCTCGACCACTAGAGGAAAATGGACTGTCATATTGGTTTACGTCCCGGGAAGAGATGGAAAGAGATGCTCACGCCGGACGGTTTCTGGAGTACGGTGAACACAACGGCCACCTTTACGGCACACACTTGGACTCTATACGAGCTGTTATAAAAGAAGGTATGTTTTAATTTTAATATTGTATACGAAACCAATTCTTAACTTAAGAACCAACTTCTTAAACTTAAAAGTTTCCTTTGGACCTTTTTTCCCCTTTTAAGGTTACAAACTTCTTAATAAATCTGTTTGGATTCTGTTTTTCTTAAAATGGTGTGATTTTGTAGTTTCCAAATTAAATATTAAGTTATTATTTTAGGTAAAATGTGCATATTAGATTGTGCACCACAGTCCCTCAAGCTGCTGCACAACAGTAGTGAATTCCTGCCATACGCCATTATGATTGCAGCACCGGGCATCGAACAACTCAAGAATCTGACCCACGCGTCCAACAGAAACTTATCGGTAATATATTTCATTTTAAATAATGCAAGGTACAGACCAAGCCAAAAAAAATCTTTCATTTTAATCCCAGAAGTGAAACAAATACTTTCAGTTTTGATTTCTATTCGGCATGAAGTGTTGATTAATAAGAAGGCATGCTTTTAGCGTATGCAATCGTAATAAATCTAGTAAACGGAGAAAGACTTATTCCAAACAAAAAAGACCTTTTAAAGGAGAGTTCTAAAATCTATCAAATATCTATAAAATACAAGACCTTATTTTTTGTCTTATATGTCCCATAAAATACTGTGATCATACTTATCAAGTGATCTTAACGATTAAACAGTATCTAGCATATGTAAAAAGAAAATTGATAGAAGAAGGCGTTACTTTGCGGAAATCCATACTTAAATCCAAATAAAACTATTTAATTTGCAATTTCCCGCCAAAAAAAATTAAGTATAATGGCGTGACAAAACAGGAAAAACAGTGCGCTATGAATGAATTGGACTACCGGGCAGCCAAAACCCCCAAACATATCCAGCTACACACAACACACACCACTAAACTGTTTTGTTAGCACCGTCAATATACACAGTACTAAAAAACTCAACGTACGTTTCGCTTCGTAACCGAAGCATCATCAGGAGAATTCGAATACACTCCACGAAGGTCGAGCAGATACATGCTCGCGACTCGCTCTATTTATAGGATTTCGCGAGTTCGTGCGCGGGTGACAGATTATTTCAAAAAATGAGAGATAACTCGTAATCCAATTATTCCGTCTTCGTAAAATTATTCATCACCGTCAAAAAACAACATTAATAATTTTTAACTAAGAAATTCTAACACTTGAAGCGGTAAGTACTTATTTATTGTGAGGCCGCGATTCCGATCCGGTGGTAGTTTAAAAAATGTCGACGCGCATAAATACCACTTGTATGGTTCATGTGAAAAAAGATTATTCTGATTCTGATTCTTATTTAAACTTACTTAACTAAAGTACCTATTCATTTATAAATATTAACTTATTTAAAGGAACCCACAGCCACTTGTATTACAGGGAAACTAATTGACCGTAGCAACCTAGCCGCCTATTGCGCTACGTTTTTAACACTTTTACCACGTCCGCTTAAGTAACAAATTTAAAACAAAGACTAAGTAAAAAAATGGTTCAAATACATCTTCATCTTCATAATCTTAAATCTTTGGTTTTCGTCTTTCTCTGTGTTTGCATATTTGTGCATTTTTAAAACTTTACCACACTTGCGATTTGCAAGCGTTCTGAAAACGAAAGAAGTGCGAAGCATTACGCAACGTGTTTGCTGCGTTTAGACTGGTATATAGTAGTTTAGACTCTTTTTTATGTAATACCATTTTGGGTAAAATTCTTCACCTCGTAAATAAATGCATGCAATTAACGTAGGTACAAATAGGAACGTAATGTTTCGAATTATTTATGGTATTTGTTATTATTGACCACGGTTGTCTCTTATCATCAAAAGATCTATATGCTTACGTTTTAACTTTTATCACATAAAGATATATTTAAGAGACTTCTTTAGAAAAAATACTAATGTAGTGTTTCTTTAAAAATTGTCAAATATGTGCTATTTTTGTTGTCTCCTAATTGAAAGAGATAACAGCAAATATTCGCAAATATCCATTATTCAAAACCATTATCCAGTTGGATCCGGTACCTTTGCGCACGCGCTTCTCTTAAAACTCGTTCGCAATTCGTCAGTGTGATAAGGCTTTTAATACTCTGATTTTAGAAGCTGCAAATAGGCGCAGCAATACTTTTTGCCAATGACATTTCAATGTAGTGACAGTTACCGATAATGCTGCATGATCGGATTTTTAATTTACATTTACTTGTAGAAGATATGATATAGATTTTATAGACATAATTATTATGTAGAATACAATAAATTTTGATTCTATATTAGCCCGAAAGGAGTAAACAGAGTCGTACCTATCTCATACACACTTTAATAGCCGTGTATGACTCGTAAGTCTATACATAATATTATAAGTCTATACATAATATTATACATAATACATAGATTATAGACAAACTAAAGTTTACTTTTTAAAATATTAGAGCATTGTATTATTAAAAAAGATAGTGAAGATATACATATATAATATAAAAACAAACTTAAACCCAATGAACAGCAGTCAATTCTGGTAAGGGGGTAAGATAGAAGAGAGAGAAAGAAGAGTAGAGAGTAAATTAAAACTATTACATCAGCTATTGCAGACCCTTTTGCTCTTTTAGTATCGGTAAATGTTACTACTACTGTTCAAAAACTAAACTTATTTTAGATGTGTATTCTATCTTTTTCAAATAAACAAAAGAGATGAAATATTTAAGATATGTCAGATTAATCCGGACATGTCAAACTGTGAAGTTTTTAATCTACGTTTTCCGAATAATAGATTAAACATTTGTAGTAATAATGTGGCAGAACTAAAAGTCAGTTTCTATTACTTTTGAAAGAAGATATAACTTAAAATTGGTTAAGTGAGTGCACAACGAAATATCTACCAATGGCTATCAAAAATAAAATCACTGAAAATTGCATTTTAGGTTATAATATTATGAAACATATCTAAAAAAGAAAAGGATGGTTTAAATAATGCTTCAAATTTTTATTTTTAATATGTAGGTCCTAATAGCCTGCTTGAGTTTGGTTTTTGCAAGATTAATTTCATATTGCGTTATCGTTTAGACTGAAATGATAGTAAAATCTCATAAATGTGTGTAAAATCATATTAGTGCTCTCAAAGACTAGATGAAGACGTCGAAGAAGCGATATATTTAGTGTGGTCGCTTATCCACTCCTACATTAGTCATAAGGCAACTAGTGTCATATGATTTAGGCGAAAGAAAAAACATAGCAAACTTATTTTTTATTTTTTGAAGTGAAACTTCTTTATCGGGGTTGGAAAAAAAAATAGTGTAACATTTTTTCGTTACGCGTCACACTTTTCCGTTACGCGCCATCTTTGTTCTTATCCCTACCACGCGTGATTCGAAGTATACTTTCTCCAGCGGAGTAGGGATTGGCAATAAACTTTATTTAACCAATTTCTGTAAAGTTGCATATAGTAAATTATTTTTTGAAAATTAACGTCATAAAGAAGTTTCACTTCTTCACTTCTTACGAGTGTACGCTAGTACACGCACGCATTTTTTTTCTTTTGGGAAATGAGCGCCCACAGATGGTATTTATCGCTACTTCGTCGCTTTCGTCTCGTCAATGGCGTTATGATGACGTCTTTGGTGTTGATTAATTAATAGCTTAACTTGTCAGAAGAGCCTTTTTTTATTACCTCAGTTTAGGGGTCGGTAAACTGTAGTGACACCAACGGATTTATATTATACAATTTAATCGTCTTACTACAAAAAAAATAAACGCTTGTTGAACACTTGTTTCACCCTTATTTTTTACGATATTGGAAGGCATACAAGCAGACGGAATTCTTGATGGTAAGAAATTCAAGCCACCTAAAGACACCAATGGTGCGCTGCCAACCTGAAGCGAAGTAGTTAGGCTTCGCGCAAAAGTAAGTTTACCGGCTTCCTTACCCTCCGAATCGGAACGCGTCTACGGCAAGCGCTGACGTTATGGCGCAGGATTAGGTAAGGTGGTGGTACCAATCCGGGTGAGTCGTTGCAAAACTCTACCACCTAGTCAGTTGTCGCGGTATGAGTGACGGTAAGCCTATGCTCGTCTTTGACGAGCTGCCTGGCAGGAAGGCAGTTGGTCTATTCTACAAAGGAGCCCGGACCAACACGGGGATTCTCACCCGGTAGCATGTTGCCACGTCATCTTAGTGTAGCATGTTATTGAATGGATGTCAATTTTAGTCAGTGTTTAGCTAAACAAGCGTTTAAATTATTTTTGATGTATAGTAGTCTGGGTTTTGTCCTATTTAAATAATCTAATGGTCGCCCGATGGTCGAAATTCGATCATAATAAATTTTAATATCTTTTTAACGCCATCTTCATTTCTCAAGACCAACTACTTTGTTTCCAAACTTTTTAGTGCGCCATCTGTGATCTTTTATCGTTACCATCAATATATTTGTTAGTGTGTGTCAAATGCATGGTAGTGTTGGTAATGTTTTATTTTATTGATTTATTGTACTTTATAAGCATTATTATTGAAAAATTTTAGCATTCTGCACTTCTCCTACACATAAACTACAAGTGTGCCAAATTTTATTCTCCTGCGTCCGCGCAATTTCCGTAAAAAGGGGACCAAAATGCTCCTGCGTCCGCGCAATTTCCGTAAAAAGGGGACCAAAGTTTTGGCATATATAGATAGGACAAAACCCATATCATAATAACTGGAGACTTACAAGCAAATACCAAATACGAGGTGTAGTTTGCCGGCCTCTGATTGTGTACAATTAGTGTCTGATTGGCATGAGTGGTGTATAACGTGAGGCATGGTTTAGTTCGACCGCCAGAGCTCCATCCGCTACAGTTCGCGGCGCGCGCGCACGCTCGAGTCGCTGGCATCGCTTTACGAGGTAAGACATATCATCTAACTAGCGGCCCGTCCCTGCTTTGCACGGGTATAAAATATACATATAAAACTTCCTCTTCAATCACTTGTATCTATTAAAAAATTGTGTGTGTACTATGTACACGCGTTAGAAGTTATACTTCTTCGGCGTAATAAGATAAAAATCTTTTTAAAAATTTTATCTTTTGCCTTATTTACATTTGTAGACAAAATGACACTAACCATAGAAATAAAGAAATATTGTGAATACAGTTGTCAGTTCTCACTCAAACATACGTAGATGTCCTTACTTTTATTTTGTTGGTACCTTTTTTTGAAAAACTAAAATGTTATCTATAGCTTACTTTATCATGTCGGTTTTCCGTGACGGTGTGCGCGCGCATCGTAAAAATTTGCAATCATTTTTTCCTGTCGCGCCAAAAGAAGTATAACTTAAAAAATCCGCATTAAAATACGTTGCGTAGTTTTAAAGATTTAAGCATACAAAGGGACATAGGGACAGAGGAATGCAAGAATGGGTTATACTTATGATGAAACACTGGGTATTTATTGGTAAGTGACAAAAGCGTTTGTCAAAAATGATACGTACGCATCAACTGTTAGTGCGAATAGTTTACCTTCGTAAAATTGAGTTGTTGTGTTATATATTGGCGTGATTAGTGCAATCTTGTGATAGTTTTTATTTTGTTTATCACTACAGAGTAAAAAAATCTTCGCTATTTGCCTCTGTGCATGCTTAGATGTTTAGATTCTACGAACCGGATTTTTATCATTTTTTAATGGATAAAGTAATTGAAAGGAAGGTTTATTTCTATACCAAATAATATAGGAGTTTGTCCACCCATGCGAAACTGGAACGAGCTGCTAATTCTGTTGTATATTCATGTTTGTTACTTAATAAGTTTAAATTTCAATTATAAGAATGGCTTACCACATTTTCTACTAGTGAATAACGAAATAATAAAGTAAACTAATCCAGAGACACGCAACAAACAAGCAGACAGACCTTTTTGTGTTTTAAAGGGCGGTAGTGTTACCGTAAACTTAAGCAAGAAGCTAAACATCCCAGCGTCGTTGACAAGGCATTATTAACATATTTGTAGAGCAGGCGAGTCGTATAGATGTGAATAAAAAAACACGTCCGCTTGTTTGCCTTTCACAGTATTGAAAGAAAATGCCTCGATATTAAGAAATTACAATAATTTTTAAGACACACAACATAACAAAGTGTGTTAGTGTTGCCAAGCTCCCCGGTCGTCTAAGACAGGCTAGTCTATTTATGTTAATTTTATAAAATTTTGGGAAAAAGGATACGAGAAATATTTTTGTGTATTATAGGAAGAAGACATGAAGCAAACGTTAGAAGAGAGTGCACGTATTCAGCGCCAATACGAGAAGTACATTGATTTGGTGATCACAAACCACAACGTGGACACCACGTACTCGAAGATCATGGACGCGCTACATTCCCTGTCCACTGACCACCAGTGGGTCCCGGTCAGTTGGATTTATTAGAACGTACAATAAAAATCCCGTAAATGTACGCTTCAATGTATATAACTCTAAAAAGGCATTTAATTCTTTATGTTAATTGGTAAACACGTTTAACGTTATCTTTTTAGAAAATTGCTAGATTTATAACTCAGCATTTCTTCCTTATTACGGCGCGGTGTTACCTTAATATAGCGAATCTCAATACAAAGATTTTCTCAACTTATAACATTCTTCGAAATAGTCTGGAACCGTCCAGAAGAGATGATGCAATATGTATATACTGAATTGATACTTGACAAGTGAATGAAATGAATGAATTCACAATGAATGAATTCACTTGTCAAAAACTTTTTACAACTAATTCAATCAGAAGTGGAATGTGATATTTACTGCGTCTATCAAATTTTGCGACTTACGTCCTGCATTTACATGTCTTAATCTACCAAATGTTGACACTCAATAAATAATTTTATAATTTCTATTTCGATAGATCATTCCAAAATTGTAAAGAAATTGTTCACTGTAATGGAGTAGACAGATTAGTGCGTACGAAAATGTAACACTATTCTATACTAATGTTATAAAGAGGAAAGATTTGATTTTTTGTTTGAAATGAATGGGTTCCGAACTTACTGGACCGAATGAATGAATGATGAATCCCTGGGTGACGTAGGCGTTTTTTCATCAAAAGAAGAAGAAGAAGACAAGTTACGTAGGCGAAGCTGCGTGAAACTGCTAGTAATTAATAACTTTGTTAAATTTAATCGTTGTCCAACCTTACCTCTATATAACAAGTCTTCTTATATAAGTTTCGTTATTTTGAGGTGACACTGCTATGATATGCCTTTAAAATAATAATTTTAAGAAAGATGACACAAATGTAGCTATTAGGCTAGAAACAACGCTTGATTAGGTACTAATTATTTACAAATGCTTGAATAATTATATAAGTCAGTGTAAGAATTTATTTATCTTCGTAGGCCCGTCACAAATATTAGAATGAATCTCTAAATTTAAATATTGACTGAGTCTCACTTGTAACTAAACTTCTCTAAACGGCACTATTAAGTTAATTAAACGTTTTTGCAAATGTTTCCTTTT
Organism: Calephelis nemesis; assembly: GCA_002245505.1. Lineage (NCBI taxonomy): Eukaryota > Metazoa > Arthropoda > Insecta > Lepidoptera > Riodinidae > Calephelis > Calephelis nemesis. Next base: position 36,524 of record NJDD01002375.1, read on the forward strand.
ATATTTGATATGCTATTTTTAAACTATGAAAAGACTGCTTGCATAAGAGCAGGGGTTTCCGGGCTACCTTTTATTTGAATATTACACGGTTGTATTCTCGTATCTGATACATTTATTCTATTTTTACAATCATAAGAAAACATATAAAAATGTTAACAAATATTCTTTACCATCCATATTTTATTTATTTTAGCGGTTTTAATGCAATAAGCTTAAATACATACAAGAAAGCTGTAGATGAAGAAAATATTATTTGTTAAAAGATAAAAAAACGTTGAACGTTTTTTCGAAGTGAAAACTTCTTTAGCGGCGTTGCGCACTTTCTTGGAATGAGTGAAAACTTCTGAACTCGACCTAATGGAAAATTCGTAAGACAACGCAAGGCGCTTGCGCGAATGTTCGTGGTGTCATGTTTATGTACGATAGTGCAATAAATGAATATTGTATTCTATCACATAAATGATATAGTTAATATTCAAGTTTTCACTTCTGCCGGCACTCCCAGAGTGCAAGCCGTCGTTTTTTTTTAATTAATTACTTTATTGTTATTAACATTTCCAAGTATTGATTTCGTTCTAGTAATGTGTAGATCAATAAACTGTTTAATCCGAGGATATATAATAAGTCAGCGAAATCGAAATGTGCCGAAATTCTAGTACAGTTTTTAAATGCGGACTATAACACTAATATGGAATAAATACTCCTAAATAACTACCTGAACATCTTCGTTGCGCGTTTTATAAATTCAGTAGATTTAAAATAAATGTTTCAAAATCCTATTAATATTATAAATGCGAAAGTTTGTATGTATGGATGTATGGATGTTTGTTACTCTTTCACGCAAAAACTACAAAGCCGATTACGATGAAATTTGGTATGTAGGTAGCTGAAGACCCAGAATAACATATAGGCTACTTTTTATCCCGGAGTTCCCGCGGGATTGGGACTTACGCGGGTGAAACCGCGGGGCGAAGCTAGTAAATTTCATAAAATGAATACTTACTGAAAATACACAGTTGAAAAAATATTTTTGACTGCATGAGAATTTAGATCCACTTGATATACAACGACAAATTTGATGCTACCCCGCTTGATGCTTATACTAGATAATGGGAGACTTGAGCTTACTCAAAAAAATTATGTATGCAAATTTGTAGCCTACTAATAACTTTTATTGTATTTTTTATAAATTAAAGGCACACTCTTTAAAATCTTTGTGGTCCTGTCGGTTGAAAATGTTTATTTGGTTAAAAGTGTTATTACTATTAAAAAACCTAAAAATTCAAACTTCTTAAAATGTCACTTTCAATTTATTTCCGATGATTATTAAATTTTAAAAAACATTTACATGTCTTGCATGTTATTTCTTTTTAGTCTAGTTATGTATAAAATAAAATTATTTTATTTTATCTAGTTTAGTCTAGTTATGTATAAAATAAAATTATTTTATACATAACTAGACTAAAAAGTTATACACGGTATATACATACATATTAGGTTATACACTGCTAATGTAGTGGACTGAGCGGGATAGGAAATTGTCTGGGAATTCCCCTTTATCAGGTTATTTAAAGTCCGTCTAAATACCTAAAAACTGCAGCTAATTCTGATAAATATATTTTTATTAGTGTGTGTGCATGTGTGTGTGAATATTTGAGTGATATTTTACTTATAAGTTGAAGTGTGAATAGGTAATTAAAAATTATGCTTGAAAATACTTATTAAAGCAATTTCAGCGATTACCGACCTGTCGAAAAAAAGAAATGGATAGGTGATGTCTCTAATCACCTATTTATTTTTTCTTTTATATAAAAAATCTGAGATATTAACTACACATTTATATATTCATAAACCACACTCGCAATGCAAAAACATATTTGTTTGAGTTGCAATAAATATCTTTGATAATTCTTAAAAAGAAAGAAATGGATGTATGATACCTATATTCGGCAGGTCGTTAATAGCTGCAGTTTCCTTATGCACAATTAATCTTAAGATTTTTATTTTTTCATATTGTTTAATGAAATAGTTTTATACATTAGGTTGGCTAAAACAGATATTAGTCTGATGCAAGCCATTCCACATTATATAAAGTGTTACCGATTATAAATTATCTCGAATTATTTTGAAGAAAACTATTTTACTGCCATGTTTTCATGTAAGTTCAAGATTATAATTATTTTACTTAATATTATATTAGTCATATGACGTGGTATAATTATTTTACTTAATATTATATTAGTCATATGACGTGGTATAATTATTTTACTTAATATTATATTAGTCATATGACGTGGTAGAGCGCCGTTCTTTAACTCGTCCGGGTGCGAGTCCATCGTCTGACCTGTTCCTGTCCTGTCTGGAGGTTACGGTAGCCTGTAGAGTTGCACAATAGGCCTAATACTCTGGCCATATGTGACGCACCTGGAACCACTGTGGTTATAGGACTCTTATCATCATGAGACCCGTGGCTTGTTCGATGTCTTACCACATAAAAAATTTGAATATCCCACCAAAATAAATGAATTTTCTGCAATTTGTTAATAAATAGCAACTGTTAATTATGATTTAAAAAACAATGTTTCTTTTGGTTTGAGAAAGTAGTGATGTCATACCCCTTCGCATTAAAAAAATTGCTTTTTAATTGGTCATGAGTGTTACGAGGCTGATGTCACTAATTTATTACCACAAATATACTATGTTATTTCTTTTTATAATATTTTTTGCTATACATTTTTTTTAATATTACATACTATGCTTATAATGTACATGACAAGTATGGGATTATGAATAAGAAAATTATTAATTATTATTTATATTTTAATAACTTTTACTATTAGTTTATGTATAACAAATAATCTTTTTATATAATATAAACTTTTTGTATCCATCCAACATTGAACAATCCAACAATCTTTTTATAAGCCGAAGTCCATTCTCAAATCTAAAGTATTTATTTTTGAGTCATCCGTTTGTTTAATATGAAAACAAGTTAATAAACAAACTTTAACGCTAACACAAAGATCTCATTAAAATTACGTATTATCTTCTAGCGTTTTTACCAAAACGTTCAACGTAAGTCTAATTTTGAACTTTTGAAACTAATTAGTTTTCTGTACTTTTGACATTTGGTAACTTAGATTATTTGAAACTGAAAGACGAAATATGACGTCGGTATCAACATAATAGGGTGTGTAAGCGTATTAAACTTACTTATTATTTTAACCTATTTACTATGATATTATTATTATTATATACATACATTGGAAATTAAATAATTTTTGTTGATTTTTTATTTGAACACTCAAACTTTCAATAGTACAATTTTCCGATTTCTTTTCCTTATTTTCTTAATAAATCGAGCAGTTTTAGTGTCTTTGGATGAAATTAATCGAAACGTTAGTATAATAGACGTTAACATGTGAGTGTAAGTAATTACAATATTCTGTCGTTTTTTTTCTGATAACTCTTATAAATTCGCACCTTCAGTAATATAAGGGCCCAAGTCAAAATTTTCACATTTAAAATCCCATACACGACTGGGATTTTGAATGATAAAGGCACAAAATGATTCGCTACTGGTTAGTGCTAGCAGAAAGAGAATAAACATAGGAATAACTCGGTAATTATATTTATTTTAACACATGATATTATCGGAAAAAATACTGTATCTTAAAACACGTTTTCCCAAAAAGTACTTTTTTGGATAGTGCCCTTATATTACTGAGGGTGCATTATGTTGTTATCTTACATTTGACAAATTTGTTTGTAGATATCCAACTTTCCAATTGAGGATGCAACAACTTAATGCTAAAGCAGTACCATAGTTATTCACTTTACATAATAAAATAGATATCTTGACATTCATCTATGCATACAATCAAAAAATCATACTGTCCTTCATGAAAAACTTGCATAATTAATAGATATAGTGTTATAAGACCGTCATGTTTATAAAAATCTTTGCCTTAATATATGGTATGTATATGTGATTTAAATAACTTATATACGTATTTTTTTTAACCATCTTATGATGCTGCAGTGAATTATTTGCTATTAAGTAGATGTACGCGTTTAAATCCATTAAAACCTTTTCTGTTGTTAAATAGTGACGTCATTATTCCAATAACCCCAACCAATTGATAATTTCTAGATGGGCAAGGGCGTTGCTTAATTTTTAACGTCACTATTTCCTTAATTCAAACGATTGAAATATAAAATGTTATAATTAAAATAAACGATTGATTTCAACATCACAAGGATATTATTTTCCATGGCGTTTACTTAGGTCAATAGAATATTAATAATATATTAGCTTATATTTGTAACAGTGCTTTCACACGTGTAATTTTTGTGACACGATTGGTCATTTTAATAATAAACATAGAATTTAAGTCACGTAAACATATAAAAAGAAGGAATAAATATTAAACATATACAAAATCGTGGCGCCACAATCGCACGTGTGAACAAGCGCTTAGAACTTCACATTCCGTCCAATTTGTTTTGTTAATTAGCTATAAATTTTATTGTATCTATAGTATCGAATATACATTGTAATCTCATGGCTTCTTTTATTATTTTCCCCTGCTTTCGTTTTATTTGCAATTCAATAAATAAAATTAATCTATATATTAATACGTGATGCCAAAACTTTGGACCCCTTTTTACAAAAATGCGTGAACGGAGGAATATAAAATTTGGCACAATTATAGATTATGTGTAGTAGAAGTGCAGAACGCTAAAATTTTTCGGTATTAATGCTGATAAATTATATTAAATTAATAAATAAAACATTACCCACACTACCATGCATTTGACACACACAAACAAATATATTGATGGTAACAATAAAAGATCACAGATGGCGCACTAAAAAGTTTGGAAACAAAGTAGTTGATCTTTAGAAATGAAGATGACGTTCTTATCCACAAGATATTAAAATTTATTATGGTCGAATTTTGACCAATGGGTGACCACTAGTAATAATAAAATTGCTAGGATTAGAAAAGGGTCCTACTGTTGTTAATATATGTGGCAATATTAACAACAGTGGCAAAATGGCAGTGGATTCCCCAGTACGAATGCTAAAGACCAAGCGAAGTGTGGAGGGAATGGGAAAATAACCTTTTGGTTCGCAAGTTATGTGAGACAACAACGACAACGGAAATTAACCTTTATACGACTATAATACTGTAGCGATTCGACGCTAGAACTATTATCTTCACGCCCATATCCCCGAAAAGGTAGGCAGAGATACAACCAGGGCACCCACAACTAGCCAAAGACACTAAGCCCCACAATGTCATAGGTGGCAAGCCTATTGCCAACCGGGCATATATCCAATCCTGAGCAATATATTTTTTACTAATTAATAATTTAATTTTCTTTTAGTTCCCCGACGGGTATTCGAACCCGGGCGGGACCTCATGCAGTCAAATCCAACACCTTAACCGCTAGACCACAGAGGCGATTGTTGCAATTGATAATTTCTAGATTATTATATAATTGGAGAACCCCAACTTTCCTTTTGTTGCCCGACCCGGGATTCGAACCCGGGACCTCATGCAGTCAAGTCCGACAACTGAACCGCTAGACTAAAGAGGATATTACTTTGTAATTTGTGACTATGATAAACAACTTATGATCAGTGTCTACGCGGCACTGGTTAACATGGCTTTCAAAAGGGCCTGGGCACCATAGACAGCCTAAGTATACTTGCCACTGTCATTTAGATTGTTTTTACTATTTACTACTGACGCTTTACTATTGACGCAAGGCATATAAGTTAAAGCAAATCCTAGATCACGATAGTTAGTTACTTAGCTCTAGCATCTTGCGTAGCTAAGAAGAGCTTTCCTTTTCCAACACTGCCCGGCATCAGAACTTTTCTACGATACTATAAGGGCTAAGGTATATTACAAAAAAATTGCAGCAAAGTTTAGGCTAATCATCAAAACGGACGAGCTATTCGGTGATTAGTATCAACTTTTCCTACTGCCATAATTATGGTCCAGTGTGAAGAGTATGTAGTACCTAACTTGTGTACGAGACTTCATGTCAGGCTCAGGTTCACATAATTATAATAAGTTTACATAATTTTCGACGTTGGTGGGTGATGTGTAAACCATACCATACCATCCACCATCTTACCATAGAAAATCCGAATGTGGATTATCCTAAAGGCAAACGCATGTGTCAAAAACAGGAAAAATACAACACATATTAATAAAACGAGAAAACATTTTTGCACATACTATACCTATTTAATGGTTCTTGTGGTTGTTTCAAATCAGTTCAATGTTTCAGTGTATAATTAAAGTAATGTAATAAAAAATACTTACATGAAAATTGAAAATTACCTGAGTTCTTGAAGGGCGCAGTAATGTGGGCATGGCGCCGAAACTGAGAGTACCTGTGGAGAGTACTCTCTGAGGAGTAACGTCATCGTCTTTTGTACGTACGTAGTACATATTACTTTGTAAAGTAAGTAAGTATCTTCACGCCCATTTCCCCGAAGAGTAAGGCAGAGGCACCCACGATTAGCCGAAGATACACAATGCGATAGGTGGCAAGCCTATCGCCAACCGAGCACACATTTTATTGGAAAAAAAAATTTTATTGGAAAAACCACATTTTCTTCTTTGTTGCCCGACCCGGGACTCGAACCCGGGACCTCATTATGTCAAGTCCAACACCTGGACCGCTAGACTAAAGAGGATATTACTTTGTAATTTGTGAATATGATAAACAACTTATGATCAGTGTCTACGCGGCACTGGTTAACATGGCTTTCAAAAGGGCCTGGCCCATGGACAGCCTAAGTGTACTTGTCACTGACATTCAGATTGTTTTTAAAAAGAAGGAATACCTTGTGAGTGTCTCTCTGGACATTTCCTCTACATATGATAATGTTCTCCTGGATATACTAAGGAATAAACTGTTACAACTGAATACACCAAGTAAGATAGATCGGTTTATTTTATAATATTTTAAAAGAAGGTAATATTGTTATTAAATATCGTAATTGGATATTCATCCAGAGGCGCGTCTGGAGGGTACTTCCTCAGGGTTCAGTCAATTACAATTTTCGGGCGATAAGGCCTTATACATTACATTTTTTTTTAATTATACACTACAAATTTTACAAAAAACTGTCGTAATGGTTTCAGGACCATGGCTTACAGTCTGCCCGAAGAGCTTCTCAGTTGTGTTTACTAAAATACGTGTGGATCCATCAGTTTCACTTTGATTGGGTGAAAAGATTATTCCCTCTAGTAATACAGTAAAGTTCTTAGTTTTAATTTCTAGTAATTGCCACCTAAGCTCTAAAAAATAGCGGTGTCCCAGACTCGCTACGCCTTTACGTTTAAGCTGGCCTCTGGTCATTTTTTTACCAGGTACAGGTAGCTAAGCAAAATTTCATAGTTCTTACTTTTTAATTAAGCTTTACCAAAAGGCGCAACATTATTTACTCTAGGTCTAACGTAGTGGTTTTTCAGTGAACTACTAGACTTTAGAATGAATGGCCTCCCATACTTAACTATGTAGCCCAAAAATCGGAAAGAGGTGTAAACGTCCTTCGCACTCTTTCCCGAGTCTGGTGTGGCTCACATCCATATTCCCAGAAAATTCTATACAATGCGATAGTTTTTTTTTATGATATCGGAAGGCAAACAAGCAGACGGATTTCCTGATGGTAAGAAATTCACGCCGCCTAGAGACAACAAAGGTGGTAATGGTGCGTTGCCAACCTGGAGCCGGGATGTTAGGCCTCGAGCAAAAGTAAGTTTACCGGCTACCATACCCTCCGAACCGGAACACGTGATGACGTGATGGCGGCAGGACTAGGTAAGGCGGTGGTACCAATCCGGGCGAGTCGCTGCTAAACTCTACCACCTAGTCAGAATTCACGGTATTAGTGACGGTGAGCCTTTGCTCGCCTTTTACGAGCTGCCTGGCTAGGAAGGCAGATGGTCTATTCTACAAAGTAGCCCGGACCAACACGGGGAAGAGTTAGTTAGAAGTTATTTGGACTATGTAAGCTTCCTATTTAGTTCATGTAATAAAACTGGCTTTGACAAACTCGATGGAATTTAAACTAAGAGTATTCGCATAATTTCAGGAGCAATGCGTAGCTCTTCTCTCAATTCCCTTAATGTGGAAAATGAAGACCCTCCATTAATGCTTAGACGACAATATTTTGCAAACAAATGCATGTGTAAAGTACTTTTACTTGCTTATCATCTCCTCGTAAGTAAGCTTGACATCCTCTTACAGATGTTAGAGAACTGCAACTACAGTAGAATCCCGATTATCCGAATCAATTAGAACCAAAAATAATTCGGATAATCGGAAATCCGGATAATCGATTTCATAGTTAAATCAAACTACTTAGTCTGGCCATAAATACTGTTACACTTAAAAATAAAAAAATATTACA
>NJDD01002376.1:0-21749 GCA_002245505.1 Calephelis nemesis
ACTTCGCAACAAATATTGTTTAAAGTGAAATAACACTTTGTTTATAGTAAAACGTTAAATGTCAATCTAAAAGCCGCAACGTGAAAGCACGAGTTGTGAGCCATAGCCAGCCGTAAAAAATATTTATTACTTCCATGATTTTAACGGATTTAGCAAATTACTAGTAGTAATTTTACCCTAAATTTTACGGTTCAGTTTCTTTGAAAGGTCGTGTAATATTTTAATCGTAAAAATCATTCGTAAATAGCAATATTTATGAAAATACTGTTTTTAACCTGTTTACAATTATTAAGTGTGGAAACACACATCAAATATGATTCTGCTAATGAAATGAATTGTAGATGAATCGCCGAAAAGGCGCGACCATTTTACCAAAAAATATATGAATTGCTACAATATTGCTACAATTCACGAAATGAATTCCTTTTAGATGAATTGCTAAAAGTGGCGGTTTTAGACCCGCAGATCATTAGTCCATCGGGTGGAAGGTCGTCCAACACTACGTCCTCCGGTGCGGGGCTGCCACTCGAGAACCTTTTTTCCAAAGCGGTTGTCGGTTCTGTGAGCAATGTGGCCTGTCCATCGTCATTTCAGCTTGCTAACTCTCTGGACTATGTCGGTTACTCTCGATTTATTGCGCCAGTGGTATATACCACACAGAGAGCGGTGAGGTTGTCACATCTCGACGTCTAAATCTAAAGTTTGTTTATTTATAAAAAAACAATAATGATGTACCTAGATTTTCCAATTCCTTGAGAAAAATAAATTTAGGTAATTAGGTAATAAATTTAGGTAAATTTAAAAAAGGTACTATTAATAAGTTGTATATCAATAACTGGGAAGGAACTATCATTTGAAACACAGCTCACGCTAACTCAAATGATAGGATTGCATTGTTAACATGTTTTATTATTATTATAGGCTACGGTTTAACTGCAATAGGGCGGAGACAGGTTACCCAACACTACGTCTTGGCATAACACATTCGGGGTCTTGGCCCAAATCGCAGCCTGCAGGACTGTCAAATCAATACTGCGTCTCATGGGGACATTCAACTCGCCTCAAACTTCTGGAAAGATTTTATGTGCTTAAGCGCAAGAGACTTGCAAAATCTATGTAGGTAGGTATAGTATTTAAATTATGCGCTTCGGCTATATTCGTAAAGCTTCGGAAATCCGAATGTATTTTAAAGATATCTTTATATAGAGCTGTTATTACATAATTAATCATTACGCTTAAATTTAGATCTGGTCAGCCAATTTCAAAATAAAAGTATAAAGTGTTAAGCCGAAACGCATAATTTAAATAGTAGTAGTTACCTACTATACACTTGTAATTCGCCCCATACCTAGAATGGAGCCATTTAAGTTTCCAACATTCCATCATCCCCCTAAGGTCCGTCATGCGGTATTCCTTTACAAAACCCCGTTTCCGCACTCCGTGTTTGTGGAACGAATCCACACAAATTAATAGGCCTGCCAAACACAATCAAGTTTTCTGTACGGAATTTCATCACTAAACTTAGCCTTAACAATTAAATATTAATAATAAAATACATAATGAAAAATACATAAATTTCAACTAGCTGCCCGTTCCGGCTTCGCTCGGATGGTAATGTTTTTACCATAAATTGAGATATAAGATATCCTATCTCTCAAGTTGGATCGAACTGCACATGGTGTGCGAATTTTATTATAATCGGTTAAGTGGTTTAGGAGTCCAATGAGGACAAACATTGTGACACGAGATTTGTATATATTAAAGAAGATATTAAGATGTATATCTATATGAAACGAAAATTATTATAGATACTATTATGTAGGTACTATAACTCAATATTTTTAGATGTGATTGCGAATTTTTTTTCTTAAATTTAGAGGTCCCGGGTTCGTTTCCCAGGTCGTTCAACAAAAAAATAGAAAATGTATAATTTCAATTTTCTACTAAAAATAGCGTTGCCCGGGATTGTTTAAGTGCCCGGTTGGCGTTAGGCTTGCCACCTATCACATTGTGGGACTAAGTGTGTTCCTCTTCGGGAATATGGGCGAGAAGATTTTTTATTTAAATTTAGAGGTAGATACTGAGTTTTGGATTCAGAATTGAAAAAATCTATCGTATGCTGTGTTTGTGGAGTTCCTTTTTGCTTTTTCCTATTTCCTTACAGACTTATTTCAAATGTGTGTCGCAAGTCTAATGAGATAGGTAATAAAAAAGATTATGGTGTTGGAAACCAAATTCGTTTTTATTTTATAAGTCGTATTTTTTTGTGTGGATGTAGTATTTTATTAGTTGTATTGAACACAGTCCTAATATTCAAACACATATTTTGTAAGGATCATAAACATACCGAAATAAATTTAGGAAACACTCCTAGCAAAATAAATCTTTATCTTTTTCTTTACCTCTTGACCAAATATTGTCAAATTCAGTACGTACCAGTAACCATAAAGTGTATGTATCTATTCATTAGGTACCTACCTTATTAACGGTAGAAATTGTCGAACACTTAACATTTTTTCACGCTGTCCAACATAGTTATTGGAGCAGTTTGGAGAATTTAAATGAGAGATTTACATGTGGTTTAGATAAATTTATACAGTTTTATGTCTGTTGTGTGAATTATTAAGTTATATGCAAAAATTCGTTCGTTACAAAGAAAAACGTGTCGTCGTGGCTGTACAACTCATATTTTTAACTGACTCCCAAAAAGAGGAGATTCTCAAATAGACTACCTAGGTATGTTTTTTTTCTGTGTGGTTGAGTTAGGTGATTAGGTACTTGACCATTAGCCTACCGATTGTGATAATATAGAACATCATGTTCTTATGTGATACTTAATTTACACAATTTAATTTTACGTTTGAGAAGCAGCAAAAAAATTAGTAAGTAAATAGTTAAACCTAAAACAAAAGTTAATGGAAGTGAATATTTTTTTAAATCAATTTGTCCTCTTGAGACATGCTAAGACCTTTACACATGCTGCCTCTTCAAATGCAGAAAATATTTCTTCACTGTTTTCCTAATTATGAAATTGGTGTCTTAGATAAGATAAATAAGTAAAAAAATATAAAAGGGTTCTTTTATTTATTATTTTACATTTGCATACTTTACGCTTTCGTTTTGTTTCTTTGTCTTAGGTCAGTTTTAAGTCATTTTGTTTGATTCCATATTTTTTGTAGTATCTTGTATTTTCAGACATAACTTACACATTAAAGCCATTGCTATTTTTTTGTTAATCCAAAGTTCAATTCAAATCAAATCAAAAATATTTACATTTCACGTGAACACTTTAACGTAAACATTGCCCTTGTGACGCGTCTATATAATCTACCACCGGATCGGATATTTCAACAATGTCCCAAATATTTCTCTTTTAGATTATGTATTTGTTTACAGCTTGTCGACAGTAAATCTTCTTTCTTCTCCAGTCCGATGCCTCGTCTGTTGTATAAATCATTTTCTCAATTCTTTTATAAGTAAGTAAGTATCCTCACGCCCATATCCCCGAAGAAGTAGGCAGAGGCACAACCAGCGCACCCACGACTAGCTGAAGACACTAAATCCCACAATGTGATAAGTGGCAAGCCCGTCGCCAACCGGACACATATCTAATCCCGAGCAACATTTTTTTATTAGAAATTGGAGAAACTAAATTTTCTTTTCCGACCCAGGAATCTAACCCGGGACCTTATGAAGTCAAGTCCAACACCTGGACCGCTACACCACAGAGGCTACTATTTTTTATAGTTTATACAAAGTTTTGTAGGTATTTAATAACCTTCACCAAACGTTGAAATTCTCATTATATTACTTAATTTGTCATAATTTTAGTCTAGTAGTTTCTCATGGTTACAATAATTATATATAATGTACATACTTGTTAATAATAAAAATGTTTATTAATTTTTTCTCACTTTTTACCCTCTTTATCTATAATATTGGATCGAATCCTCAAAAATCGCACTAGTCCTTTTAAACGTTCCCGCCAAACGGGGCGAAAATACGTATTCTATTGCTCTTGTAAGGAAGGTCTTGTTCAAAGATTTGGGTTGTTATTTTGTGGTTACATCACATTTATTAATAACGTTTTCTATGTGATGATAATACTTGATTACTCAAGGAATAACAAGTACAGTAGTAAGCTCGGATAAAATTTGGTGTAAGCGATTTTTATTAATAAGAGGGTCAGCAAACTAAACCTACTTATATTTGATATTTTCCATCGTCGTCGGTGTTTGGTAAATATCCATAATTTTGATTTTTGATCCCCCTTTTCCCATTTCACCCCTCTCACTCCTTCTCCCTATCTTTCTCACTCTGTGTGCGTGGGTATGTGTGTGTGACATGCGGCAAAGGTTTTGTCGAGGGTTGTCAAACATTTTGAGTCTTAAAATTATTACAGTATCATTAGGGGTAAAACCTTAACTATTAAGTAGGTAGTATTTTTGATTCGAGAACACAAAAAATATTTAATAATCAGGAAATACTAAAATCTTCAATTCGTTAGACCATGGACTTACTAGCAGCTGACAGGTATAGGTATGTATGTAAAAAAATCAAAACTACATGTAGTAATATTTATTGAGTGGCATGTAAAATGGCAGCTAGAATACAATTATTCAATAATGGATTTATCCATAGGTTTCAGCTACTGTTAATAATTATATTTTTAAAATATAATTAAACTTGAATTTGGAAAAATAATAATTCTTTTCTTTTTAACTTTCTTTCATTTCAAAATACGAATTTGAGATACATAACACTTTTTAAATTAGTTTCACCCCGTTTCTTTTTGAGGGAAAAGTTCTATTAACATAAGTAGAAAAGAAGAAAACTTCTACAAAACGTTTAGTACCTACCTAGTGTAGTGGAACTTGCAATTATTTTCTAGTAGATACCTAATAAATGATAAATGCGCTAAGTGGAAATAGTCGTTCGCCGATTAAATATCTAATCAGTCATCTTCTGTACAGTATTTCATGTTTTAAAATTTAATAATAAAAAACTTAGACCTACAAAAAAGGTTTCTTTTAAAGGTACCTTTTTATTGATCTAATGTAAAATATCCGTAGAAAGTTTACCAAAAAGTGACGTAGGTAGGTATTACTCCGGACGAAGCATCCGGATCCGGATACGGACATCAATGATCCAACGCATCACTATTACCTGCTATTACATTTATGTAATTAATTGTTTCTTTACCTATAGTCTAGTCAAAATGAATTCATTTGTATGGAGTAGGTTGCATTAATTGCACTTTGGGTGAAAACTAGCCGTATGGTAGATATATCATTACTGATATTAAAAATAAAATTCGCCGATTTTGAACTAGTACTTTTTTGTAAGTATTTGACGAAAAAATAAAAAAATAACAACTCTTAAACTATCATACTACTATGAATAATTAGTATTTAATAGGAACTTTTGTGTTCAATACTTATTCATAATGCTGTTCTTATTTTATAATGCATAGAAAGAACATGCCTACATACCTATTTCTTACTACATATAAAAATGAGTAAGATCCAAAAATAGGTACCTATTTAGTACATGCATGCAAAAGAAAATCATTTTTGATAAGTTTGCATCAATCCGAGATCGAACCGAACTAAAAGGACCGTGGTAGGTAGGTACTTACCGTATTAATGGTACAATTTATGGCTACGGAATAGAGATTTCATCTGAGTCTATGACCGTCCACCTAATATCTTATTACCCAGGTAGGTAGGGGAAACTGGGGCAGAATGATACAAGGGGAACATTGATTCACTCATAGCAGCTCAAAATCTACAAACACAACCGATGTGGTCACATCATTAAAATGTGCTGGTACATGCACGAGCACTGTTGCTGTGACCCTGCCTTCCGTCTGTTAGCAGTTAGCATTTTGCGAGGGAAAATGTGTTTGCCGTGCGTCGAACTAAATTTTTTAGTCGAATGTAACAGTGTTTTGCCGAGTGATTGTGTACTTTAGGATTAATGTAATATTACCAAAGTTAGGTTGTTTTATCTAATACGCACGTTTACTTGTAATTTTATTAGAGGTTTTAGTGAGGTTCAATAGAAACATAGTTTTTTTTAAAAGATCCGTTGGGGTACTTTGATACAGAACGGCAAGGGGCAGTTTTGGTCGTATCGAACTGCTCCTAAATAACCTATACCCCTAGATAAACTATGTGTTATTTTTACATTATTAGCTATTTCCTTATCATTTTTTTATCCAAATTTGTTTAACCATTCTATATGACATATATATATTGATATTTATTTCCGGGAAATGGTTCGCACCTATAAAACAATGACTGATCGAAGCAATATAGATGAGGAGAATGTTAAAGCAGCCATAGATGAAGTTTTATCAAAGAAATTATACATTAGGAAGGCAGCCGTCAAACACAACACAAAAGCTGCAAATTTGCAGCATCGTATTGAAAAGTTTAAAAAACGACGAATTACCTTCAATGAGCTATAGTTCTATAAATATTCTGTAGCTCAAGTGTTTTCAAATGATCAAGAAGAAACATTAGCAGAATACCTTTGTTGCAGATTTTTTACTAAGACTTAAGTGTCAATTTCATTTTACTTTTGTTACTAGTGTATGATATTAATTTTTGAAAGAATGCAGGGTAAAAGAATAGTTACCTACTTAAATAGTGGTCTAAGGAAGAAGTTTTTAAGTTGCTATAGTATTTGAGAATTAAGCAGAAAATTTGATGCTTTTGTATTGAATTCTATGGTTTATGTGTAATCGATATATAACCAAAAAAGTTCATTATACAATATCTTACAGAAATGGTTTGAAATAGTTTTATTATAGATACTCTTCTAAAACTACAAATACTATACAATTTCCACATCGTATCAATGTACCCCAGACGCTGTATATAAGTGCCCCGTACATGGGGCACAATGAGTCAAGACCCATTTTTTACTTAAATTCTCATATTTCAAAAACTATCACACTGAGTACACTGTAAAACTAGTATGATAAAACTGAATAATCAGGCTTCATAAAAAGTGTAAATGGTCGCTCAAATAACTTTAATCAAGCAAGATATTTAAGATCATATTTTCCTGTACCAATCTGCCCCACTTTCCCTACTTATCTTAATATTTTTTGTACTCATTTATTCTATCTTATTTTGCAGATAGGGTTTATCTGTCATTATATTGTTGCTGCCATTGTAATGACGTCGTCAGAGTCAACAACAAGGAAGTAGAAACGTCGACAATAAAGTGAGGCAATATGCCTAATTCAGACTAACTATACTTACCAATGAATGTTCATAATCTTAAACCTCAGCGAGACGCCATAAACAAGAGAAAAATCAGCCGACGTAAATTAAGATATTTTTAATGCGAGTTAAGCTGCCTAGGTACTTGATAGCGACAAATGACCCCACCCTTTAGCCTAGACTTTGCGATTGCGTAGGTTTGGCTGGTAGGTCATTGAAATACAATCGTAATGGCTGCCGGCCGGCGATCAATACCAACATTACTAGTAAAACAATATGTGGGTAAAAATAACGAAATACTCGTTTATACTTAGAGAAACAACATGATCGTGAAACATCAGTATCTACCCAAGAAAATAATATTTTTGTATGTAATAAATTATTTTTAATTTAAATAAAATTGAAATTATTAAGATAGGAAACGACATACTGAATGTATTATAACGTTGGCAGCATTGGAGTGAGAAAGGTGACGTCGACCAATCCGTGACTGTTACAAATTCAGGGATGTTCGGTGTCGATTTAATGAACATCGATAAACTAGTATTGAAAATTTGATTTACTCATTTTATGTTGTGTTCTTAAATTATATAATTACTTATATGAATATTGATTTATATTTATTTATTAATGTAAAATCTTGTCACTTAATTGCGTATCATGAACTTGAACTTTTTGTGAACGTTTTATCAAAACATGTTATATTACGCTCTGAGAGTAAGTTTAGTATTAATTAAAGTAATTAACGTAAAGTTTAGTATTAACGTTTAGAAGTAGACGAATCACAAAATGAAGGTTTTATAAACAAAACAAAATGTTAAAAAGAACTGTTGGCTGCTACTATAGTATGTAACTTTTATTATCAATTTATGTAATCTGCCTGCTTGTACGTCGTACAACATATTTTTTTATGATATTGGAAGGCAAATAAGCAGACGGATTTCCTGATGGTAAGAAATTCACGCCGCCTAGAGACACCAAAGGCGGTAATGGTGCGTTGCCAACCTGAGGCCTGGATGTTAGGCCTCGAGCAAAAGTAAGTTTACCGGCTACCTTACCCTCCGAACCGGAATACGTCGTGACGTTATGACGGCAGGAAAAGGAAAGGCGGTGGTACCATCCGGGTGAGTCGCTGCGAAACTCTACCACCTAGTCAGATGTCACGGTGCTAGTGACGGTAAGCCTATGCTCGCCTTTTACGAGTTGCGTGACAGGAAGGCAGATGGTCTATTCTGCAAAGGAGCCCGGACCAACACGGCAATCGGGGTTAAATTATTCAAAACTAGTCATTAGTTGCAATTGAAAGTCATGTCGAGTAGCGGAATCCTTACTCAAACCAATTAAGTGAGACTTGGCGTTAACGAGGAAATACACTACCAACCAATTTCTTAATTATTACATCACCTGTGCATTCTAACTGAAGAAAATTATACAAAATTGACTAATTTTACTATATACATTCTTCTACATCTATTACAAAACTCCTACCACATTTTTTCTTAATGTCACCGCAGCTAAAAATCGTTATTTATAAATCACTGTAAATAAAGATTTTATACATTGTTTTGTATTCCATCAAACCCCCTTCCAATTGAATTAACTGAATGAAGCTGAATAGAATATCATGAATCGTTACTATGAGGTAAAGGGGTAAAGAATTTGATTTTATGTAAAATCAAGATAATATGTTATATGCTTCACAATTAAGAATATTGCTACTACTACTGAATGAAGAACAAATCTGTAAATTTGAATTACTACAATACCCATGAGTCACGATGCATTAGCGCAACCATACTCCAGGAAATTTATTTTGACGCTATCTTCGGACACTAACTATATTGATTCTGTCTAAAAAATATTACAAGTGTGTGCGATTTATACTATTAATTTTATAGATCAGTTATGTATTTAAAAATAGTTATGTACTAACAATCAATTATGATTATTATCCTACGAGGAGGGGCCGAGCTTTTACTACAATCGAATGAAGTGTTGCTATAGTAGAAGGCTAAATCAGACTTAGCTATGTACGTAATAAATACTTACGTAATTTATGAACAACTGCTAGGATCCTTTACTTTTTTACATCTTTCGCTACCTTATGGGACTTAAATTGCTGAGATATTTTCAATACTTGCTTAACTGTTCAAAAATGTTTTTCAATATTATTTTTGCTTAACTGTTCAATAAATTAAAAAACACAAGGTTGTTACGAAATTCCATCGTCTGTTGAGATTATTTGAAATGGTTTTTGTTACTATGAGTAATAATGTAAGTGCTTTTTCTAGAAAAAAAAAGTACCACGGAATGCGTTGCCAAGTTTTATATATAAAGAAATATAAAGAATATAAAGAAATAACACTTGACAAATTATACAAACTGATCCAAGCCAAAGTAAACTAATTATAATACGTGTTACGGGTATTCAAGCCAACGACACTAATAGACAACATACATAAGTAGGTGCAGAAACATCAATTGGAATTTAGTTACCAAGTATCTCTATAAAGCAATCAATTAAAGGTAAGCGTTTTCGCTGTTGCTCTAATAAACTTTTAAACAATTACATACTCCAAAGGATAGATTAAGTATTCTGTGACTTGCAGGTAACTTATATTGTTTCATATAAATGCTTTTATTCTTATTTTTCTATTTATTTATAGATATTCAATTCAAAATTATACGATGAAGGATTTTATGACGCAATGCGGCAAAATTATCGATATTAAGTCACACACACAACACTATAAATATGCCACTTTGTCGATAGAACGGAACGGAAACGCGATTATTCTTCAAGCAACCACGAACGTACGAGGTGCGTGCGGAGCAGAATTTTAGTGTTAAGTAATTTATTAAGTTCACATTTTATAAAATGAGGGAAATCGTGCATATCCAGGCTGGTCAGTGTGGAAACCAAATCGGTGCTAAGGTAAGAGTTAAGATATTCTTTTGTTTCTATTAAATTTTGAATCGAGAATGGGGCCGGCATTTTGTGATGACGCGTTTGGGCTTTGCCTCATGAAATATTTTGTTACACGTTGATTTTATCTCGCTGTGTATTCTAAACTACAAATACAAAATAAAAATATTGACGTATTAACCTAAATTACATAATTATGGTTGATCGTCGGTGTTTGTTCACTTTGTCTGACATGCCACACCTAACTTGATCGATCATAATTCGTGAATTAACTCGTTTCTTCTTTTTTATTCGCGTGTTTTGTTTCTGTTCCGCCATTTTGATTTACTTTTTTTTATTCAAATAAAATAAAAGTTACGTAGACGTAGTTTGTGTCATAAGACCAGCCATTTCTCAGGTATCATAAGCATTGTTTTCTCCGAATTCACATCAACGCCCTAACAATAGTTTTAGCATACAATAGTGTATTATAATTATTGCAAGTATGCGTCATATTTATACATTCTATAGTTTAGCAGCAGATGTTTACAGCGGGGCAACCGGCAGGCGGCAACCGTTGAAAAAAGGGCCACGCTATATTTTGAAACCCCGATTCAAGGCTAACCGTTGCGCTGATAAAGGGCAACCAATCATAGACCCGCATTTTATAACGTTCTAAATTGAATTTTAGATAAAAAAATATGTTGCTTGTGTATCCTACTTTGTGTGTAATAGGTATAACCTTTTTGTTGGATAGGTTTTTGTTTGTTTAATTATGTAGACATATATATATCAAATAAAAATTTAAACTGATTTAGATTTCGTGGACAGACATATTTTAGAGCTGTACATTCAGTTTCGTGTGAAAGTTGGCCAAGTTAGGCTGAAAACGCAGAGCCGGTGTCAAATTAAAATTCGATTTTAGCTTCATTAAAACTTGCATTTTATACTTAAGGGTATTAGTTGAAACTTGGCCTATACGTGTGACTGAACAAGAAGTGTGCTTACCGTTTCCATAAAAAAAGGATTTCTTATGATTTGAGACAAATAACACTACATTAAAAATAGTGGTTAATGGTGTGGCAATCCCTTAGCTGCGATATTTATTGTATAAATAGATAGGTACGTCACCGGCATACTTTTAAAATTGGTCTGAATTGAATGCTTCTAATTCATACCTACTAAAATAGTGTTTGTTTGTCCAACATTCTCCCGACTTACCGTCTGAATCCGCCTGATCCGGATCGTAATTCTAGATTATATTGTAAATATTATTATTGAAAAAAAGACAAGGCCGCTGAGTTTCTTTCGCCGGGTCTTAGTCTCACCGCAACCCAAGGTTCAAACTGGTATCTGTCTTTAGTACATTTTGATACAGATTAACATCAACTTTAATCCAGACTATCACGATAGCCAATATGGATGAACAACCATAGTAGGTAGGTAAACCAGTTGTTTAATTTAACAGCATAATCTCGTAATACCTACCTACCTACCTACTCAAAATTTGTCTGTCATAGGGTTAGAATACTTAATAGGTACTTTTATTAGGTATGTACCTAGGTATTTAGGGTTTAAATCATTTACCTTTTTACAGTGACTTAATTTAGACGTTGGAGTAGGTAGGTACCTATCTATTTTAGTCTATGTTTATTAATAAGACTAGGGTTTCTAGATGGTAAATTAAAAATCAACTTAATTTTAGTTAATAGTCAGTCAGCTCAGTCTAGGCACTCTGATATACCTATGCATAACCTCGCAAAAGAACATAGCATGGTAGGTATTCCTAACTCATCTCAGTAGTAAGAATAAGTGTGATTCTTTGCCTAATGGTTTTAAAACAACAAATACAAGGTATGTATTTGTGCAATGGCTTTTTTGTCTTTAGCAAAACGTTGCTAAAATGCTAGGTTAGCAAATGTTTGCCTTATAGGTTACTACCTAATTTGGAACCAGAAACACTGGTATTTAATATTATAGGTTTCAACCTCGAACTTTAATTTTTTTAGAAAATAATTGTGCCCTCAAAACGTGTAGTGTAGTAAAACGTGTAGTAGTTCTGCCGAAGTCAATACTATATTTATTTTACAAAAGAGAGCCATAAGGGCAATTTATAACCTAGGCCCAAGAGTTTCCCTGAGAGAAAAATTCAAAGAAATTAAAATTCTAACTGTAGCATCCCAGTACATCTTTGAAAATTTAATGTATGTTCACAGAAATTCAAGTTCATTTAAAAGAACAATACTAGGAGTAAAAATAATCTTGCTGTGCATGTGTCTCGTCTCCACAGAGTAAGCAATTCTTTCATGGGCCTATGTACCTATACAGTTCTACAATAAACTTCCCACTTATATGAAAGAACTTCCAATTAATATATTTAAGATATGTGTTAAATGTAAATTAAATCAAAAAGGTTATTATAACATTGCTGAATATTTAGCAGACAAGACTGCTTGGGATTAATTGCTCCTCATGCCAATCTCTTATAAAATATATTGTATCATTATATAAATTATTGTAAATATATTTTAAAGTAAGAAAAAAAAAGACAAGCCCGCTGAGTTTCCTGCCGGATCTTAGTGTGCGGCCGCGTTCCGATCCGGTGGTAGAATTATTATATAGACCCGTCACAAGTGCCTCTTGTAGGCTTATGTGAAATAAAGATGATTTATTATTATTATTAGTGACGTCATGAATTTTTTGATTATTAAAATAGTAAATGCATGGCTAATCAATTAGAATTTAGATTGTAAACTATGAATAATCGATTTTACATAGGAAGGAAAAGCGGCTAGCGCATGTCCAAGCATAGTTCGATGACCGCGTTCCTTCCGTGTTGGCTAAAATTATCTGTATGTGTGTCAGCCGTTTTACGAAAGATTCTTCCTGTTGCATTCCAATTTATGGGAATATTTATTCGCCGAATTTCGTTGAAAGCTTGTTATTATCGTTTCAAGTAGGGAAATGGTCCCTATGATTAACAAAGTTTAGAGCTCAAAATATTCGGTAAATTGTATACCTACCTATCAGTCTTAAGTTTTGTCTTAAAAGAAGTGTAGGTACAAATATTTTTGGCTTTAAAAATTCCATCTTCTTTGTGCCATGCCTATACCTACCTACCTTATAAAATATAGCTAAGAGTCATGAATCAAAATCACTTTTTAGAAAAAAAAAAATATGAACATTATATAAAAAATGAAATATTTAGTTAGGTATGTACCTACTATTAATTATGTCGGAATAGGTATTTACAAGTAATAGGGTGATAGGTATATAGGTACCTAACTGTAACTAATTAAAAACAATGAATTTCCCTACACTCGCTCGATTATACCTAGGTACTCGGTGTACCTAATAATCGCCTACATTTAGGACCTTCAATACCGCTAATTGAATTAATTTTGCCAGACAGAAGCCTCGAAAATTAATCCTAAGTCAGTTAGTTACATAGATAGGTACCTAGGTATGTAGTTAAAATTCAAATGACGTTTACGCAATCAAATTAGGTAGGTACCTAGATACCTACCCAATAATATTTTGCTTTTCTTTGGCGCGAGTCGTGGACTTAGTTACCTAGGTAGCTATGTAGTCTGCCAGCCTGCCCAGCCATCTTTCAAAATCAAATACTTATCTTACTCGATTACGTACCTAAATGTGGCAAACAGTAAGAATGTTTTACAAACTGTTCATAGCTAATTAATTTATACCTAGTTAAAAAAATATCTTAAAACGGCAGCCATAGATTGTGAAATTATTGGAATGCTTCTAAGTCCAATATTTTTTGATAGATAAGTACCTAGTTAGGTAGGTACCTATTGTCCTTTTTTAGAAAACAATTTCACATGTTATGACGAAGTAGGTAATTCTAAAATTTACAATTTCACATAACATCACTGGATTAATAAGTCAGTAATTGAGAAGTAGGGTTGGGTAACTACATAAAATCGAGTCAGATCAAAATTTGTTAAGTGGGAAAGTCCAGTATTGATTAAATTATGGGGATTAACGCATTATTTCATAAGTCAGTAATATTTTTGGAGGTTTTATCGTTTACACGGTAGGTATTACTTGAGTAGGTAGTAGGTACGGTACCTAGGCAGCAAATAGCTAAATACCATTTCAGATCTTGGGGCGAGTAGATAGCTTTTTTTCTAAGCATAAAACATGTAAAATTATACGCATTGAAAACCAGAAAAAAGCTGCTTTAAAACTTATAATCGTACGGTTGAAACACTTGGATCGTGGGCGAAATCAATCTCATTTATTCTACCAGTAAGAAAAAGAGAAAGTTAGTCTTTCAGTACATTTCCAGATTAATGTAATTCAAACAATTAGTGGCTTTGACTGGCAGACATGCTGTTGCAGTCTGACCTAGTCTGGAGTTTCAATTTTGTCGAGTCATTCACGAATCACGGGTTAAGATAAATTCGTTTGTTTTTAGGAGTTATGATTTTATTATTTCGGTCACTAATAGACATAACATAGATGTTTCCCGCTGCTTGCCTTTTTAGACTGAGCTTCTTCAGGTCATAGATCATTTTCGTTCCAAGCGTCTTAGTAATAACGGTACTGTGATTAGGTATTAACTGAATGAAACCTTGGCCAAAATTCATTATGAGTTTTTTGGCGTGAATCATCATGATTTGTTAATTAAAATTAAAAAAAAAGGAAAGTACCTAGTCAGTTAAAATTGTTTACATAATTTGGAATAACCCTCACCGCCGGTGATCATGTTTGAGATATCTCTCAACACGGCAAAATACCTAATTAGGATTTTAGAATAGGTACCTCTGAATTTCGGTTTAAAATTTCAAACGTAGCTTATCAAAAGAAAAAAAAAATCCGAACCCAAATCTATCATAAATTTTGTATGCGCACTCGAAAATAACGTACGGAATAAACAGCAGTAATTAAAATTATAATAATAAAATATTTTACAGCATAATTTATACGTATGAAAAAAATAACAATTGTGTCATATTGATTTGATATTACTTCTTTATTTTTTGTGACTTTATTTCTGAAATGTACTCTGACTAGGTACCACCATTCAAATGAGTTTTGGATTTCGAATGAAAAAACAATGCGTGTGATTTTGCTTATGGAATTCCTTTTTGTTCTTTTCATACGTACCTATTGATTTCGAATGTAGGTAGGTATGTACCGGCACCGGCCCTTATTAAATCTTCGATCACTCGAAACTAGGTTAAGATGCTGCGCTGTTACTGCAGAAAATATCAGATAGGCAAGAAAAAGAGTGTGAGCTATCGAATTTCCTGAAAAGATCTTATTGATGTGTACCTAATTTAGGTACCTAATTGGAACTGGAAACTTAATTTTTTTTTCTTTATATCTACTGTACATCTTTAAACCGTAACACAATAGTTGGCATTAAACTGGCAGAAATAAAATAGTGGTACCAATCGGGTCGTGCGGGTTACCTACCTACCAGCAGGGTAACCTACCAGCCTGATTATTAGAATAATCAAGTAGGTAGATACCTAACCCAGTTTTAAAATCGTTAAATTTCACCAGCCGACGAGGGCCATCCTTTCGCTACAATTATGGGTATGGGACCTGGTGTCGAGCGATCAGAAATCTTCCTTTGCTATAAAAAACATGATTCCTCTAATTTAGCCGCCCACTGATTTTGACCATTTTTGAGACGAGCTTGAATTATGGATTTAATCAAAATGAACGAGATGTGAAGTTTCCAGTTTTGGCGATCTTCCAAATGTGAAGTAAAAACTGCAGATGATATCATCAGCGGCGAAACTGTATACAGCTTGCAATAAATTTCTTTAATTTTTGAAATCGACATTTTCCATCTTGATGAATGGCCGTCTTTAGCCGTATAATTTCGAAGACATTAATGCTGGTTTAACAGATTTCTAACCATTCGACATGTTAAATCTGACATTCACATCTTTTATTATTCCTCTCAGCTAAAACCCTAAAACATTTGTGCTTGACCGCTGGTTTCATTAAAACTAAATGTTAAGTATTCCATTTAAAAAATGAATTTTTTTTCCAAAGTTTTAAAATATTTTAAAATCAATTTAAAAATATTTTTAATGCTAAGTTTCTGTGGAAGAACTAAAACGTGATAGATAATATAAAATAGTAATCAGTAATATCTGAATCATTCATTCTCCCAGTGTTGCGTATAGTTTAATCGGTATTTTTTGTACATAGTTGCAACATGTTGATGAAATGCATTGATTACGTTCTTATCTTCGTGATAAAGTTATTCTTTTATCAAGTTATCTATGTTTATAAGTTGATATAAGGCTGCGTCAAGAGCATTGTCATCGACAAACTCCACAGTATAATCAACAATAAATTAACAACAAAAACGTCGGAAAATTTGAGAAATATAAAATGTTCTGTTCTCAATTATATCTAGCAGATTTCAGGAATACCAAGACTGTGTCTCAAAATACAGCCACGTTATGATTTTTTTTGGCATGAGAATTAATCAAAAGGCCATCAGAACAAAAAAACATCAATTATGATAGATTTTTGCCATTTTAGATAATGCATATTAGTTCATAACTTTCTAAAGTTGATCTTGACATCGAGATTAAGTTTTTTGATTCGTCACTTAATCGACTTTAGAATTGGACCGCTATTTTCTACTTTCGGAACATTGATTGAAAATATTTATTTTATCATTTCAGTCTTCTAACTATTGCTTATCTTGGATTTGGGAGAGCCGTTATATTAGGTACCTAGTAGGTAACCTGATAGGTCTTTGCTGGTGTAAGAAATAAAACTAAACGTTCAATTCGTTTCATAAACTATTTTCCCAAGTAAAACGCACCTAAAGAAAACTAATTGGTATTTTTCTTTAAGCGTCTTATTTTATCCTTAGATTTAATTAATAAGATGGCTAACACGAAAAGGGCACCACACCTACGCAGTTCAGTAACACCTTTAGCTTTAGACATAAAATTCGAGGTCGTAGACCTAGCTTTTCTAGACTCAACTAAACGTTACCTAGATTTAAAACAAAAACTGTATTTGTAAGATATTTTCAAAGATAGTAAACTAACAATCTTAACATCTATTCTTTACTTCATTAAGTCGCCCATAATGTGAAGTTGTTTTCCGAAAATTTTTGAACCTGCCTTTAATTTTTAGGTTACATAAAAAATTAGGTACATCCAGCTTTGGCTATTTTCTATCTCTTAAAAAGAAATTACTTGATACTTGGTTAAAAATAATAATTTAGACAGCATTTTTGCTAAATGTAATTTTTGTAATACTCAAAACAACCGTCTTTAAGTAGTATGTGAAGCTTATGTATTAAAAACGACTTATAATTTTCAGTAAGCTCGAACTTCCAGTATTTCATGTTGACATTAATGGTCCTAACGCCTACAGCGTAATTTATAATCTGACTTGTATTAAATCTTGTTCAGCACTCTCCGCTTATATGGATGTCTTACATAAATTATTCATTTACGGTATCTTGTTTTAGTGTCTTACAGAACTAGTAGAGTATTTTTATTTAAATCGAAATGATTGACATTAAAACTCGACACTTTTAGGCAGAACTAGTGAATTCAATCATTATTCGTATGATAATTTAAATCTCTAGAAATAGTTGTACAAAAGAAAGACATTTTTTTCTGTGGAGAGTTTGTTTGGGCATTGGTTGTCCTATCCACATACTAGTATTATGCCTTTGTCAATCTTACCAAATTGCTTTCATCATAATTATCGTGATATTTTAATTTAACACATTAAATTTAATCGTCCTGTCCTGACGATCTCGAGTTAAATTATTTTACAACGTGGCCTTTTAGCGACACTGAGCAACAAGACCAGGATAGCGCAAAAAATTGATTATTCGACTCCTGTACAACACTAGTGCCGCGATCAATACCGTATTATAGTAGGGCAACCTCGTCATTTAGTCCACGCAAAGTTTTTACTCCTGTTGCCTTAACAACAATGAGTCATCCTGTCGCAAAGCGGTACCAGTCGCCTTATCGTGCATACGATTACCTCAATCAAATAATTTATTTGATCAGGTTACCTTAACTATGTTATTTAATAGTCGTGGAAATATTACTGAAGTTTTATTTTATGTTGCTTTGTACTAAAAATGTCGATGACTGATAGCCCTAAACTGAAACTGACTAATCTTATAGTAACGCACTCTCTTGCACTTCTTGTGCAGTTGAGGTGTTGATCTTGAAACCAATAAAATGAATCCGTTGCAATTATTGAAAGAGTTTAACCGTCTTTTTCTTTGTTACAGTTCTGGGAGATCATCTCCGATGAGCACGGCATCGACCCCACTGGCGCCTACCACGGGGACTCAGACTTGCAGTTAGAACGCATCAATGTTTACTACAATGAAGCTTCTGGCGGCAAGTATGTGCCCCGCGCCATCCTTGTCGATCTGGAGCCAGGCACCATGGACTCTGTCCGCTCTGGACCATTCGGGCAGATCTTCCGCCCAGACAATTTTGTTTTTGGTCAGTCCGGTGCCGGTAACAACTGGGCTAAGGGACACTACACTGAAGGCGCAGAACTTGTTGACTCAGTTTTAGACGTTGTACGCAAAGAGGCAGAATCATGTGACTGTCTTCAAGGTTTCCAACTCACACACTCACTTGGCGGTGGCACTGGATCTGGAATGGGCACACTACTAATCTCCAAAATCAGAGAAGAATACCCAGACAGAATTATGAACACATACTCAGTTGTACCCTCACCAAAAGTATCAGACACAGTAGTAGAACCTTACAATGCCACATTATCAGTCCACCAGTTAGTAGAAAACACAGATGAGACCTACTGTATCGACAACGAAGCCCTATATGACATCTGCTTCCGCACGCTAAAACTATCCACACCTACGTACGGCGACCTGAACCATCTAGTGTCGCTAACCATGTCCGGCGTTACCACCTGCCTGAGGTTCCCTGGTCAGCTAAATGCGGATCTCCGCAAGCTGGCCGTAAACATGGTGCCATTCCCGCGTCTCCACTTCTTTATGCCTGGATTCGCGCCACTTACATCGCGTGGAAGTCAACAATACCGCGCCTTAACCGTACCAGAACTGACCCAACAAATGTTTGACGCCAAAAACATGATGGCGGCTTGTGATCCACGACACGGCCGTTACCTTACTGTTGCCGCCATCTTCAGAGGACGCATGTCCATGAAGGAAGTCGACGAACAGATGCTTAACATCCAAAATAAGAACTCCTCATACTTCGTCGAATGGATCCCCAACAACGTCAAGACAGCCGTGTGCGACATCCCACCACGTGGTCTCAAGATGGCGGCGACCTTCATTGGCAACTCCACCGCCATCCAAGAGTTGTTCAAGCGCATCTCAGAACAGTTCACTGCTATGTTCAGGCGCAAGGCTTTCTTGCATTGGTACACTGGTGAGGGTATGGATGAGATGGAGTTCACTGAAGCCGAGAGCAACATGAACGACCTGGTTTCCGAATACCAACAATACCAAGAAGCTACTGCCGATGAAGACGCTGAGTTTGATGACGAACAAGAGCAAGAGATTGAAGAGAACTAAACTCACCCAAAATTTTACCACCATTTTTATCTTACAGTATGTTTTGCTTCGTAGTTTTCTGGATGAATCCCCATATTGTATATGGTGGAAGTTAATGTTGCGTTACATTCCCAGTGTTGAAGGGCGCTCTCTGGCATGTTTATTCAGTAAACAGTTAATCCCTTGACGTGACCTCTTCGGACCACCATTTGGTGCTGTGAAATCAATGACACAAAGGACAGATCTTTTGTTTAATAAGGCTGAATTGAATTTTAATCTAAGTTAATTTTTTATTCTTTGTAACAAGTGTGATTGAGTTAACGTTGGCTTTTTGGCAACTTAATTATGTGGTAACAATTTTGCGAAGTCGATCAAAGTTTATTATATTCCAACTGGTGAGGAATAAATTATAATAATTTTATTAACTTGTTTTATTTAAACAACTCAATGTTTCTGTCACGAATATAATAATAGATCTTTGAAGTCTAAAATAATTAAATCTAGCACCACATAAAAAGGCAGCCCTAGTATGCAGCATTGCTTTCTTATAATTGACGCAATCGCCGTCGGGGTCTAGCGGCCCAGGTGTTGGACTTGAATTCATGAGGTCCCAGGTTCGATTCCTGGGTCGGGAAACAAAATGAAAATTCGGTTTTTCCAATTTTCTAATAAAAATGTTGCTCGGAATTAGATATGTGCCCAGTTGGCGATAGGCTTGCCATCTATCACATTGTGGGACTTAGTGTCTTGGCTAGTCGTGGATGACCTGGTTGAGCCTCTGCCTACTTCTTCGGGGAAGTAGGCGTGAAGATACTTTTTGACACATAGCCATGTGATCAGATTTGTTATAATTTGTAACACAAAAGCATTACTTATGTATAAAGTTTGCTACCCCATAACAAAATTCAGTACCAAGGTTGGTACCTTGTACAAATTGTAACATGCCTAGGTCTCGAAACTCGATTAAGTATCTAGATTCTAGATAATGCACAAATTGATTTTTACCCTAAAATAAGCAAATTACCTACAAGCTTATTAAAAAGGCGTTAAGCAATAGGCGACAACGAACCCAAATGATAAATTTATATACTTGTCTGTGCTTGGTGGACTTCCATTCTTGAAATAATTTATTGAACAACCGGTTTCGATATACAAGCATCGTCAGGACTATATAGGCCCTGATGATGCTTTTATAGCGAAACTGGTTGGCTTAATTATAAAAATAAAATAAAAAAATTGTGGAAAGTACTTACAAGTGTTGTTGAAAAAATTGTTTCAAATGATGAGTCACACACAGATGTTCCATCGCACAAATGCCTGCCCCCGTCGAGAATCGTATGCGAGCCTCGCTGCTGGTTAGACTTGAACGATGATCTCTCGGTCAAAAGGCGGTGGGACTTTAGTTTCACAATTCTAATAAATTAGAGTTTCTACTACTGGCCTACCCAGCGAACTTGGTTCTCTTGTAAGTATCTCTTCTGCTTTGAATTAGAAGAAAGAATAGGTACTCTGACTACCTTGCAGTTACCTTGGTGTGAAGATATGAAGCTTTTTTATCACTTTATACTCGGTGTTCTCGATTGTAGCGTTGTTATGCCTGTAATTTCTAAACTCGGACAAATAAAACGTACTTTTATTAGTCTTGAGATTCTGAGCTACTACAATATTTATGATAAGAAAAATTACGGGACAATCTGGGGGGTTACCATAAGCTCTTAAAACAATACTAATTGTCAGTCGAGAGAGACAACCTTATGACGTATAACATAACATAATGCAGACATTTAGCAAGATGGAAATAATACTGCTTTAACCGATTCCTTGCCACCTTAATTTTTCGAGCCTTTCCCTTATGGCCCCATACAAAATTTAATGACGCGCGAGTCGCGTCATTGGCCCTCCTGACTGACGACGCACCTAGCGCGTCGTTGGCCACCGGTAATGTTAATACGCTATTTTAAGCTATAACTAGTGTTGCCGAACTATCGATAGTTTTACTATCGATAGTTTTCATCTGAATGAGACGGCTCTATCGATAGGACTATCGATAGTATCGATACTTTCGGTAGTATCG
>NJDD01002376.1:22521-35491 GCA_002245505.1 Calephelis nemesis
AGTATAAAAACTGAAACACTTATCTTTTAGGTATAGTACTTATCTATGTTTATGTTAAATCTGGTGTCAATAATTTCATATTTGAAGTAGACAGTTGGGTTTTGCTTTCAAAAAAGGGTTAACTTTTTGATTTTTTTCTATCGAGCAAAATGAAATGAATCGTATTTTGGAAACACTAGTCTTATAATACATAATATTAATCTTAATGTTTTGTATTTTTGTCATCAAGATCCATAATTGCTTTGTATAAAAAATAAATTATACTGCTAACGTTAGCATACATGGACCCTTAAATGATTATGAAGATCGTCGTAGCGCTTAAATCGCTTGCCTAGAAAACAGTGTGATCTATAATGTACTCTTTGCGTTATTCGTTTTAAGACCCGAAGCTAATAAATTGATAGTATAAAGTGAGGTTTTGAGTCAAAAAGCTAGTCTCGCTTTGCATTTGCATAGCTTTATGCTGTGCTTATCCCAAAATTATTGTATGTGTGTATGCAAGAATAAGCATGAAAGTAGGATAAATGCGGTTAAAATGAGAGTGCTAAGAAAATCTGTGGTATAACGCTCGCTTACCGCATTCGTAACAGCGAGATCCGAGAAAGAGTGGGATTGAAAGAAAGTTGTTCCATGCTCCACTGGTTCGGTCATATCGAAAGAATGACAGATGAAACATTGACATAGGATATACACAATGCGAATATGGATGGATGTAGGTACCCGGGGAGACCAAGATTGACATTACACGATCAGATCACTCGGATACTATCCGAGGGTGATGTCAAGAGTCTCCGAAACGGGCGTGTTTGTATAAAAAGTGTAATGAATGTGGAGGAAACCAGACAAGTCTGCCAGGACCGTGAGATTTGGCATTCGATCCCCTCTGCCTACCCCGAAAGTGACTTGAAATGAATATATGTATGTATGTAATGTCAAGCAATGTATATGTTATTTCATTTAATGTTACACTGCGAGGCACATCATCTAAAAACATACTTTCGAACTCAAACAAAACGGTATTGTGAAGTAGGTACATAACTAACTATATGTCCGTATTCCCCTGCCTGTAATGATTAATTAATGAGTAGCGGTTCAGTTGTTGGACTTGACTACTTAAGGTCCATGGTTCGAATCCCGGGTCGGGCAACAAAAATAAAATTGAATTTTTCCAATTTTCTAATAAAAAAACGTTGCTCGGGATTAGACATGTGCCCGGTTGGCAATAGGCTTGCCACCTGACACATTGTGGGACTTTCGGCTAGTCGTGGGTGCCTGGTTGTGCCTCTGCCTATATTTTCGGGGATATGGGTGTGAAGATACTTCCTTTTTTACATATTTTTGTTATTTATTGTAAAAAATGCATGTTTTGTTTTGTTCGTAATTTGATGCATTTCAAACCTGTAAAAACTGGCATAAATCCTTGACAATTTATAGAACTTACGCAATACATTTTTATTTTGAAAGGTGCCATTAATAGTTAATTTTAACTTTATTTATTAAGATTGTAGTTATTTTTATAAAATAAAAACGACGTCAAAGAAAGTAAACTTTTTCGTTTTCTCAGCAACCTTACTGTTTTTTATTTATTTAATATTTGTTATTGCAGGTACACAAAAGGTACCAAATCTACACATACAATTTACTTAGCTACATAATATGTTGACTTGAAGTACCAAATAAAATAGGTACACCCGCCATCCTGACGTCAGGATGGCGGGTGTACCTATTTTATTTTAAATCTATGCATAGAAGGAGGTGCACAGATTTTTAGGATAGGTACACGTTTGTTATCCAAAAGAAAAAAATTAAATCCATCAGGTACACCCGCCATTCTGACACACACTACAAATCGAAGAACGATAAAACGATTGAAGGGTTGGAATTCGCTACCTGCAGGCTGCTGCTCATGTAGGACTTGGAAGTTGACGAAGTTATGCTCAACATCTCGAACAAAAACTCTTCGAAACAATGGATTTTGTTTAGGAGTGGTTGGAATCTAGTGCAGGGACACAATGTACTAGTATGTTGTGGTAGATATGGATTTCCTTATACCTAAGCGGTACGGTATGAAAGGCTTAGGCCGGTTGGAAACAGAATAGTCATGTGGTTTTGTATTCTCGAAAAATTATAACAAAATGCCAGTTGAATTTAAAAGTGGGCAAGTTTACAAAACAAAGTTTATTAAGACGAAAACATAAATATCCCAATACAAGTTACACAAATTTAATGTAACCCCCAAAGCATTGTACCTATGCTTGGGAAAATATGAATTGGTACCTAGGTACTTAATACAATCATTAAGTCGGCAATCGTCTTGCGTACCTATCGGTTGTAGGTACATCAAAGATAGTAAGCAGGCTTTGCCAACATAGGCGAGCGGCAACATTTTTGCAGAGCGATGCAAATCTTCCAACGTATCTCGACCGCATTTTAAAGCTTTGTACCAGTCATAAGCACGGCTTACGGCAAATATTAATGATCTAAGATAAGAGATCGTGCTATTTTAGATCAGTTGCCAGATAACCGATGCTATGTTTCAACAAGGCCTATCTTTGTATGTAGATAGATTATTAATATTGGACATTATTAATAAAGCTGATTCTCTGTAAGCCTTCTGTAACATTTCCATTTACTCCTAACACGAATTTCCATTGGCGATGCCAAATTTAAGACAAACTCTTCGATGTTTTTGTCCATATGCAATTCGCAATACACACTAACTACATCTATATCTATAAAAATAAATAAAATGAATCCCTATTTCGCTTAGTCATCGCATCAAGGCTGAACGATTGGATCAATTTTGATATTCTTTTTAATTTGTTACGATCAGAAGGTTCTTACAAAGAGAAAAACCGGCAAAATTGCAGAAAAAAACGGAAAAACAATACTATGTGTTGTGTGTGTGTGTATGTGTCCCCGTGTTGGTCCGGACTCCTTTGTAGAATAGACCATCTGATTTCCTTGCCAGACAGCTCGTAAAAGGCGAGCATGGGCTTACCATCACTAACACCGTGACATCTGACTAGGTGGTGGAGTATGGCAGCGACTCGCCCGGATTGGTACCACCGCCTTACCTATTCCAGCCGCCATATAACGTCATGACGTGTTCCGGTTCGGAGGGTAAGGTAGGTAGCCGGTAAACTTACTTTTGCTCGAGGCCTAACATCCCGACCTCAGGTTGGCAACGCACCATTACCATCTTTGGTGTCTCTAGGCGGCGTGAATTTCTTACCATCAGGAAATCCGTCTGCTTGTTTGCCTTCCTATAACATAAAAAGAAACTTACTTTATTTTTTTACACAAACTGTTAATAGCTGTTAGTGTTAAATGATACGAAATTCGCAAGTTCGGCTAGTATATTATAAATAAAATATAGCATAGCAAATAGCAATAGCAAATAACAGATGCAACTCAAACTCCGCGCCAAAATGCAAAACGTTTGTGCCAATCTTAAACAACAAAAAAAGCAAAATTTTGATTTTGAAACCATAAACAAATACATAGATATTCCATATCCGATACTTACCTATTTGACTAAAATGTATAAACTGCAAAACCGTGCGGGCATGAAGATGAGTACAATAAGTAAGTACCTAAAGAATAATTAATGAACGGCAATCAAGTTTTATGCCAGTTAAACGTTATAATGTAAATTAATCATTTGCATTCAGCAGACACGTCGGCCACTTCCGCGGATAACGGCACGTTAGATAACGCAGAACCAACATTAATGCGATCATCTATTTTTAGATCTTAGGATATCTATCTAAAGTTGCGCCCATAGTTCCTAAGAACACAAAAAAGTTTAAGCCAGTGCATTAACTTAGCAAGTTCAATATCCCATTATTATAGTAAGAAAGTTTTGTTGCAATTTCCTCAGATAGGTATGTTTGTCAATTCCAATTAGTTGATGTCATTTATTAGTTAGGTAATTCATAACTTAGAGTAGGTATTTAGAATTGATCTAAGATTCATAATTGTTAGTTTTAGAATTTGGTAGTCTGCAATGAATTACAAATCAAAATGGAAATAAGTAACTGATTTGATATCCATGACAAATGTTTTCATCTATAGTGGAGTACACGGTAAATAACTGTAGGTATTTATAAAATCAATAATTATTAAAGGTACATTTTACTTGTTCAAACAATATTTCTGTAATAATAAAAAGGAAATAATTATAAGGAGCAAGGAATATATTATAAGGAGGGAGCAAATCGACCTTAAGTATTTGGTGTAAGTATACATTTATTTTGTGCTGAGAAGACTCTAATAACATTAGTAGAATTACCCCGTAAAAAGAGATCATACCCACGGTTCCCAACTTAGGGGTTTCCCCCCAGATTTAGAGGATAAAAATTGGAATGGGGTTTTTTAGAGGGGATATATTTTTAGGGGTATTATTAGGGATTTTTATTTCGATTATACAAATTGTAAAACAAAACAAAATACATTATTTTAGTTGTGACTCATAGACATCTCCTGGTTTTAATTCATAATTAAAAAGGAATGTAAAGAGCAACGAGAAGTTTATTATAAAGTTTTTATTAAAATACTCCTTAGCAATTAACAATTTGGAAATTGTTGACACAAAAGGTTTGTTGTGTTTGTTTTGTGGTTACAATGATACATGCTAAGAGGTTTTTCAGTGTTTTATCTAAATTCATGTTTATTTTTCAGGTAATGAAGCAGACATTCATGTATTAGAGTTTAAGAAAAGTTTGTTATTACATTATTGATTATTTATTAAATTATGTTTCTTTATTAAGTAATTATTTATTTTTTTATTAATGATTGTATTAAATATTAATTATAATATTTGTCTAGGGGAATTTCCAAGAGATTACGGGAATTTTAGGGGTTTTTATTTCAGTATTGGGGTCAAAAAATTTTGAGAGTTGGAATCACTGATCATACCTCAAATAGACCTTACGACTAACGTAACCATGATATGGTACTAATGCTGCTTTTTAACCAGCTAATATTCTGAATCTATTTAATGCATAAACGTATTTATTTAAATCTTACTGCACAAAACTTTACCGATATGTCATCTGCAAATAAAACAAATTTATTATCCGAAATTTTTGGGAGATGATTTTTATCAAATAAAAATAAAATGTCCCCATAATGTTTCCTTGCTACTGGGGTACTCCCCGGACTTATTATTTATACTTAATTGGGACTGGAAGTCTGTTAACACTGTGTATTAATTTATTTTTATTTAGGTATGTGTAATGTTTGGACCCTGTCAATTACGATTGTAGCCAATCTAGTGCTGAGCCCTTACCATAACTTTACGGCTTGTCAAGTTTACTATACTCGGTATCTGTAAATTATTTGTATGAAAACTTCGAACAGCGCCTCTGTTGGTAACTAATCATATTTTTAGAGCAAAAGTGTCATAGATTTCGACACGTAACTTACCGAACCTAATCTATACCAACTCATGGTAAAGGATCTGGTCCTCTAATACTATATACTATGTATAACTTTTACATTTCTTCAGTAATTAAGAATGATTAATACAATCGAAAGCGTGAGTCATGTCAAAAATACTGTCAACACTGTAATACGTTTGTCGTAATTCTCAGTTATGTAATGAACAAGTGAAAAGCAACTAGAGTCGTGGATTTTTGCTTTAAAAAAACATTTCGTTCCTTTGATGTACTGTTGTGCTTTTTAATAAATGTTATTATTCGACTATTCATAACTTTGGCATAGACCCTTTAATGTAATGGCTTAACAACACTTATTTTTAGGCGATCGGAAAAGAAAAAAAAGATATGAGAGAATGAGTGAGACAATATGAGCACATTTCTATATGATGCGCATTGAAATAGGTATTATCGATACATAAAGAATGTCTGTTGTTTAAAGATTTAATAATTTTTTTTGATATTCATGGTCTTGGGGACATACTCGTAAAATCCGTTTGCTTCATTAATTTTCAATATACTTACAATTTGAATTATTTTAAAAATTCCGCATGTGCAATGCAAAACACCTTTGTACACTTTTTTCAAATCATTAGGGGTTGTCCATTTATAACGTGAGTCTCGAAAGCAGGAAGGTAAAACCTCTTCTCAGGTATCAAACATTTTTAATTGAAGTAAGTAAAACACGGCAATGGATAGTTATTATTTTGACTAATTCAAATAAACTTTTGTTCTATAACAGTTTCCTAATAGCCAATGCTTTTCGACTTTTTCGCCAGTGAAAGTTTCAAATATTAAAACATTGAAACTTCGTTTTTATAAGATTGTTTTTTGCATATTATGGTTTAAAAAGTAAGCATTTCACCAAAAAATGCTACGAGTCGAAAAACATGATTTTTAAAACAACAAATAAATAATTACTCAAGATTTCTATATATCCAGTATAAACAAAGTTACAGCTAATTGAAGATTTATTTTTGGTTTTTGAATGCAAAAGTTAGAAGTTTCAAGGTCAATTATTATAAAAGCTCTCCAATTTGGTGTGTAGTGTCACTGAAGTATGAAATCCCGTGTTTGTCCGGGTCTCCTATGTAGACCAACCAACTGGAAGGTGGGCTTCCAAGCAGTTCGAAAAAGGCGAGAATACGATAAATAGGTCATTTCTAACATGACCACTGGTGGTAGAGTGCCGTATACTCGTCCGAGTAGGGATCTACCGCCTTACCTGTTCTTGCTGCCATCATACTGACAGAGTCATGTTCCGGTCGGAGGGTAGGGTAGCCGGTAGACTTAGCACTTTAGCCGGTAGACCCCTGCCAAAAAACAGCGACGCAACTATAACACATGTGGAATCTATAGACCGCGATGTCTTTTCCATTCTCACATAAAAAAATGCAAGTTGTGGTAGTAAATTTTGACATCAAAAATCAGTATTCGGACCCGTATCTGTAAATATAAACTTCTCATTATTCTGCACATCGCTACAGTACTGAAGCACTCACGTATCTTCACGCCAAGTCACCTGCAAGATAGGCAAAGTGTCGAGTGCCAAGTAAATGAAGTTCGCCGGGTCACCTAGTTTTGGTTAAAAATGATAAGGAGGATTTAAATTACAGACATTTTTTAACAGTATGTTTATTTAAGAAAAGATAAACATTGCTTTTCGAATAAACATGAACATGATTTATGTATAACTATTAAAACGTAAGAAAAAGTAGGCACGAGGTACATACCTACCTAACTACAGCTTGTATCAATTGCTCATCCGAATCAAGTCTTAAAAAATTTTTAGTAGGCACCTACTTTTCCAGAATTAGGTGTGAACCAGAGGTAATCCGTACTTTCACGACGCTCAAATAAATATTTAAATTAAGTGTCAGTCTACCTAGGTAACTCAGTTTGGTGTCTATCCTTAATCTAGAGTTTTGAATAGGTAAATATTATATACCTCCTTAAATAAGTAGATATCTTATAATTTACTAAGTGTCTATTGCTTAGTTAGGATTAGATTATTTTTTAAGATTGTTTAACTTGTAGGTACTAAAGGTCAAATAGCAATAGGGGAGGTGAGGGCAATTCGACAGCAGGATGTTCTTTTTACAGCAGGATGTGTTTTTTAAAGTGACCTGTGTCCTTCTTTAAAGATATTCTTCTAAAACATTTTTTGTTTTCATTTGATATTATGGTCAGACTTATGCCAATGTATCAATATTTCTCTGCTCAAATTATTTGCATTTATATAATTCAAAACGGAAATGTATCTAATGTTCCAACACAATTATGTATTTTTTTTAATTGATAACGTTTATACTAAGTTCGTGTATCTATATTAATATAATTTGTAAAGGCTACCTGAGCCTCAGAAACATTAGGTACATAGGTACATTTCCGTTTTCTACATTCCTTACAATGATATTCAAATGCAAATAATTTGTTCAGAGAAATAATATAACAATGATAATAAATGTATGTATCAAAGCACATTACTTATATTAATAAATGTGGCTTGCGTTGAAAAGCATTCATTTTTACGGACTAGAAAGTAGGCAAGTCATACATAAAATATAGTTTTATCTCGCAGCCATTTTAGTACGTAATTAAGACCAGCGAAAGTAATTTATATATGAATTAACTTCCTTCATTGTTAAGGGTTTCCAAGTTATCTTTCATACCAAATTGACATTCTTTTATATGATTTAGCACTAACTCAACATCATCGTCATTTATCCTATTGGCTTTCCGGAGAATTTTTACTAATTCTGTCATGGTAAAAATCGATTTTACCGCAACACCATTTGCTTTAAGGACACTAGCGCCACCTTGTTCTCTATCAAGAACTATTACGGCGTGAGTGACTACAAGGCTTTCGTGGTGAAGCGCACTAACGACTTCCAGTAAACTGCCACCAGATGTCACTACATCCTCTACAACCAGACAATTTTGACCTTCCTTGTAAACACCTTCTAGAATTTTCTTTGTCGCATACTGTTTAGTTTCCTTCCTTTTCATGATCATCGGAGTGTTTGTGTTCACAGACATAATGGATGCGAATGGCAATGCCGCGTAGGGAACACCACACAGGATGTCATGGTTTATTTCTGACGCTAACTTTTGTAACTGTCTCACAACTGCCGTCTGAAATCAAGTTTTTTTATTTTAATGGGTCGTACATTCATAATGGATCATACTTTAAACCTGTTGCTACATAAATGATAAAAACATTTACAACATTCTTGAAGATTTCGAAATCAGTTGTATTTGCTACTATTATTTCACCCTAAAATCACTATTCACAAAAGGTTCCTGTACCTAAATAATTTTATCTAAGTTATTTAGGTACAGATACGTGTCATATTCATGCTAGTTTTTTTAAAAAATAAAGTGGCTATATGCAAGTTGGATTCGCCCATGAAAGATTCTGTAGTAAAAAGCATAGATAAAATCTTACAAAAAACTAGGACAGCGCACCTGTTACATCTATGGTGTCTTTAGGCTACCGCTGACTCTCATTACCAGGAGAGCTGTTTGCTTGTTCGCTGTCTTAAGATATTTGAATGAATGTCACAAAATATCAAATCATGTTGGAATCGGGGTTATTTGAATATAATTTTACTAATAAATTCTGTCATAACCAGGTGGTAAAAATGGACACCGATTGCTTACCTATCTATTACTTTATAGTTTATGTTATTACTTTACTTTTATTTTCATTTTAATAACTGAGCAAACTAACATCGTTATAAGTATTACTGGTATTTATAGTTTTACTTAAATATACAGTAATGGTAGGCTAATATGTAGAAAATTCTTGAATATTAATTGGTACAAACAGTAACTTAGTAGTTAAGGTTACCACGCACATACCTACCTATATACACAAATAAATAAATAAAAACATTATCATTCTTCATTTTTAAAGAACACACAGTCAGACAATGACTGACTGACAGTACAGTTTTTTACCTCAACTCTGTAGCAATGATAAAAAATTGGGTTTTTGCAGTCTTCCTGGCTACTTTTATTAATAGAAATTAATAAGCTAACAATTTTGCTATTTTATTTGTTTAGAAAATCAACAGCTTGATATTGCTATTTATATAACAAGATTAAATGTTATATTTATTAAAGCTTATAACAGGTTTTTCTTATAATGTTAATCGTTATAACAGTAAATTTGCCAAGCAAATATATACAAGAACAAAATCATTATTATTCTACGTTTCTAAACTACATGGTACAGGACAGTGACTAATATTTTCACTTTACTATTTATTTTTAATTTTTACAAATTTACATTTATTTTTTATTTTACTTATATTTACATAACGGTCTAGAAAAATAAAACAAGGCTTGGAATTTTGGAACAATTGGAAGGCTAACAAACAGACGGATTTCCTGATAGTAAGAAATTCAAGCCGCCTAGAGACACAAAAGGTTGTAATGGTGCATTGTCAACCTTAGGCCGGGATGTTAGGACTCAAACAAAAGTAAGTTTATCGGCTACCTTATCCTCCAACATGGAGAAAATAGGTGTTAACACGGAGTTATTTGCATAAATTGTTGAGTGTGTAGGGACTTTTTTTATGGCAAAAGACAGCGATAAAGCACGCGGCTCCCCTGTTGGCAAGAGATAGTCGCTGAAAATAACGTGGATGTCGGTGCATCGCTGTCTTGTATCGTTGGTATTAGGCCATCTGTCCAAGTCTACCGGCCACCCTACCCTCAGGATACGAACGTGAGATTGTCATTATGGTAGTAGAAATAGTAAAGGTGGTAGATCACTACCCGTCTAAGTTACTGCACAGCACTCTACCATCAGTGATCTTTTTGGTAATGACCCGTTTCGTCTTTGCTGGCCTCTTATGAGCTGACAGGCAGGAAGGACAACAGATGGTCGATTCTACACAGGTAAGCCGTACCAATACGGGGGTAATACATTGCGACATTGGAGTATGTCGGGTAATATGAGACGCAGAGGCACGTCACATCCTACGTTTTGCAAAAGCTCAGATACGACAAGGTGGCCATTTGATATATTAGGTAGTTAGGCGACATTGTGATCACTCTAGGATCTTCTCAATGTGGCTCGCGTAGGAATATAATGTAATGGTCTTATATTTATATTTGGAAGGACAAATTTGACACATTTGGTTTTATTAGCATTTAATACTAAGTTATATGCGTTAAACCAATTACAGTCTAAAGAATTTTTTACCTTATAAATTAAGGATGTATCATCTGCAAATAGCATATATTTACACAAACTCTGGACAGTTGGTCCATCATGGATCAATAATATAAATCATATAAATCAAGAAAAGAAGTGGCCCCAAAATAGATTCCTGTGTACTCCTACTTACTTAACTACGTACTTCTTTAACTTGACAAATGGGGAGACAATATCGAAGAAGCATATTCCAGAATACCACGCGTGTTTGCAAAATATAGCGATTTTATAGATTCATTATTTTTGTGTATGCATAAACAAAACCTGAATTTTTAGATGCATTCATACGTACTAAGTTTATGTGTTCTGAAAATGAAAGCTTTTGATCAAAAATAACCCCTAAATAGCGATGCACTTAGGTTTTATTTATATGTACTTACTTAAATTGAATAGGCTTTCCTTTCCTAGTAAAAACCTTACACTTTTTCATCAATATTAAAAAGTGTCGAAACAAAAGTCCTCAGCTTTTTGTAAGGCCTTATTATAATTTTCAAACTTAGTGTAGGGCTGAGTGTCTTCGGCTATTCATGGGCTAGTTGTGCCTCAACCTACCTCTTTCGGGATATTTTTTCAAATTTAGTTACCTTGCAAAAAACTTTTGGAAGTGAAAACTTCTATAGCGATGTAGCGCATTTTTTTTGGTATAGGTAAAAACTTCTAAACTCGCGTCAGGACACGTAACCTGAAATTTCGTAAGACGAAAATTCGTAACACGGCGCAGGGCGTTAGCGCAAATAAGACGGCGCAGGGTGCTTGGGCGAATGTTCGTGTTGTCATGTTTATGTACGATAGCGCAATAAATGAATATTGTATTCTACTACATAAATATACTAATACTTTCGTACTGATAATTAAAGCAATTCGTGCAAAATTATTCCACAACCATTTTAAAATATCAAAAATGCATAACGTTCAAAATTCAAGTTTTCACTTCTGCTAACACTCTCGGAGTGCAATCCTTGTTTTTTGACATCTTCATAATATAATAAACGCTAATGCTATAGATTTTAAGCATTCTTCAATATCGAACATAATTCATAACAATAACTCATACCAACTATAGAAAAGAGGCGCGAGATGTGAGCCCTGTGGCACATCAATCGGAATTGTTCAAAAATTGATCCACTACAACCGTCTGTGATATATTGGTCAAATATGATTCAACCCATATTCAAAAACCTAACCCATATTCGTATCAAAATGATTGTAGCCGAAGACATTAAGTCCCATTATATGTATAATAGGTGGTAAACCAACCGGGAACATATTATATTCAATCTCAGGCAACGTTTCTATTGTTACCAAATTAAAAAAACTCAACTTTATTTTATTTTCAGAGTCAGGGACCTCGTGTACCAAGACTGGACCGCGAGTGGGCTGGGGGATTACAATAATTGGTATATACATAATACTAGATAACCCAAAAGATGTTGTCTTACTTATTAATAAATGTTTAATTTACAATTTACGGTTATGTAAAATTTGTATCTTTTTTAAGATTTCTAATTTTTTCCTTTTTAAGAACCTTTGGCTGATAATAATTAAGACAACAAAAAAATATTAATCAAGTTTTTTTATGCGTTTACAGGTGATGCTAAAACCACGGGAAACATAGATTAATTGTTACATAAACAATATTTACCATGATTTTTGGATGGGATACCACAACTCTCAGGTCAAAGTATATCGGTGTCCGTCGTCCTACCTTCGCTTCAATGTCACCGAGCCGCACAGCCCCGGCATCGAACATCTGAACTGCTAACTTCTCTAAGTCCTGATACATCTGCAACAATATTTCCTTAATAGATTGTATGTAAATAGGCATTGAAATAGCAGTTAGTTATGAACTAATGATTTTAGTGGCGTTGGCATTACTTAAGTTAAAGTACCTGATCAAATTAACATAGTTTCATCAAAATCCTTTTATTTGCTTCACATTTCATTCACGTTTTTTGTACAAGCAGAATATTATAAACAATTGTAAATTGAAACTATCGTTTTTTTTGGGAACATGTTTTAGAATTCAACTTATAATACGAATAAAAAATCAATTAATTTGTAATAAAATAAACAAATGTAATCTACAAAACATACATACCTAATACATACATATGCATATACATGTACATATTTGTAACAGGAATCATTTTTATTTTTTGTAGGCAAAATAGCCCTAGTTAAAGATACCCCGT
This sequence comes from Calephelis nemesis, assembly GCA_002245505.1. Classification (NCBI taxonomy): domain Eukaryota; kingdom Metazoa; phylum Arthropoda; class Insecta; order Lepidoptera; family Riodinidae; genus Calephelis; species Calephelis nemesis. The sequence goes on from NJDD01002376.1 coordinate 35,382, forward strand.
TCTCCCCTATTGTAACAATAAAGTAACAATTTTGGGTGACGCAAAGGAATTCTTTTTAGGGTAAATAATGTAATTAATTTTTACAATTGAATGATAACGTACGTAGATGT
>NJDD01002376.1:50371-93544 GCA_002245505.1 Calephelis nemesis
GACGTATACCATAAAGTTGCTTATAAAGGCAGACATTTAGCAAGATGGAAATAATACTGCTATAAGCGTTCATGGTAGGGCCCCAGTTTCCATTTAAAAATTGAGATCGGTATCGATTACGATATATTTTAAGCATACGTTTATACGTACATTACGCATTTATGATATAAAAAGGATAGGATGATATGTATTATTTTCGAATGAAATAATATAACATATAAAAAAATGTATATGTAAGAATCGTCACGCCCATATCCCTGAAGACGTAGGCAGAGGCACCCACAACTAGACACTAAGTCCCACAATGTGATAGATGGCATGCCTACTAATCTTCTGTACGTACGTTCATAAACAGTATGCAGAATAAGTATGCTGAATGTATTTTATTTAAACTTGTGATGAAGATACCTAACTAATAATATTGAAAATATTAATTAGGTTACTTTTTACTAATAACTTTTTTATATAAATAAAGTATTTATTTTTATTACAATTTTCGACTTTCAGTGTACTCGGGCGTATTAAGTTTCAATCGGTTAATGAGTTAAAGTTAAGAAGGTCATCAGTATGTATGAAAACGCCGCTTTTTTGTAGTCATTCGAATTTGGTCGGATAACCAGTGTTTACGTTGCTCTTTCGATTTTTGTTGATATTTACTTAATGCGACATATTTCACACTAGATATTTATCTTACATATTATTTGACTAAACGCACTAATTTTTTGTTAACACCTAAACATCTTAGGTTGAGACTGTAATTTGTGCAATCACGTCAAAGTTAGAACGCCGTTTTTTGACTTTAATTCATATTAGTCAAAAACGCACGTATGTATGCTTTTGATTTTTTTTATTGTAAATATACACGTTAAGAAGAACCGAATACAGTTTTCGGTAACCTTATACATTTTCTCATTTAGGCGCTACGATTTTTTTTTTTTGATTTTTGGAAAAACCGCGATTACTTGAAAACTATAAATACTTTTTTAAATCTAATTTTGTCACAAATACGCACAAATTAAGAGCTATTTGTGCGTGTTTATTCCACATGCGCACATTTAATAGTCTTTGAGATACACGATTTTGCAAAACGTTACCGCAGCAGGAAACGCAATATCTCGAAAACCTGAAGACGCACAAATTTCATTTTTAGCGCACAAATTTGTGCTCTCTGCTCATATACATTTTTTAACTCTCCGATAATTAGTTTAGATTTTTCTTGCTGGGGTAACGTTACCCCAGCTGGAAGTGTTTTTTCCGTTTATTTCCAAAACGACAACATGCACAAATTTTTTATTCGACGCACATTTACAGCACATCGAGCACTAATTATTTGTCCCATTCATATCAGTCTAGGTGCTACTTTCTAGCTGGGGTAACGCACACTGAGTTATGACGTCACCTGCTTGCGCATGCGATTGCGGTCGGCGGGAACCAGTTGAAAGCTTTGTCTACGTTGAAACCATAGGTAGGTACCTACATCTTGTATTTTGCACTGGATAAAAAAATGTAATTTATTTTTTTTTAAATAGAAAATTAGTAATTTCAATTTGCTGTTAAAAATAACTATGCCCGGGATTAGATATGAGCCCGGTTGGCGATAGGCTTGCCACCTATCACATTGTGGGACTTTAGTGTCTTCGGCTAGTCGTGGTGCCTTGTGCCTCTGCCTACTTCTTTGGTGATAAAGGCGTAAAAATACTCACTTATTTATTTTTACATTTTTAATTACTTCAAAGATCGAAAGCGATTTCGAGTCCCAAACCTCTCTAAATTTGGCTGGTCTTTTAAATGTAACCTTGTTTTTACTAATATCTGGTAAATGACAACAATATAATACTCTGTACTACTCTCTGTTTATATGAATCAATAATTATATTGTGTTGGTTATCTGTGTGCTCGAATGTTAGAATAATAAAATATCTTATAATCATTCACCCAATACGGACTTCAAAATTGAAAAGTCAGGGTTATTAATAAATACTAGGTTCTTACATAGAAAAATGACGTTTTATATGGGAGGAACAAGAAGTCGATTGTTTTTTAATATACTAACGGCCAATGTTAATAATAATTCTCTAAAGATGGATTTCAAGCAATCTAGATAGCTGCGTATCCGCCGGCCTATCCTACACCTAATTGCCATATTTATCTTATGCACAGATATGTTATTGGCAAGCGATAACATAAAAATGGATCAAAATATCAATCTTGGACAGCAAGATTTGGATTAGGATTGATTATTAATATTGGCCGTTAATGTACTTGTGTAATCAAAATATGAATTATTATTGTCTATGTACAGGTACTTATGCCATCTCACAGGCAGTTTGTTGATCCCTTTAGATAAAAACATTCGGACAAGAATTGATAAAATCTTGGAAGGCGGCTTGGACTGCCACTTCGCAGTAGAATATTTTCCTTTGGAACTTGCCCAATTTTCAAAAATAATTTAATCTGTTGGAGCAAGGTCCAGGAAGTATGTGCCTGTCTTAGACATTCCATTGAAGCTGATGTGCACTGTGAGCGTTGTCGTGTAGCAGCAGTTGCGTCGGAAAATTGACCAGCCTCGCTTGTTTACCAGCTAGGTTTTCCATTAAGATTTGGCAATTTCTGACAATAGACATCTGCCATAATTGTCTGACCAGATTTGAGAAAACTGTAATAAACGACACCGGATCTAGTCTACCAAACACTTCCAAGTAACTTTCAGTTTTCGCTAAGGGCCACCATTTGGCAGGCCTGCCAGAGTCCAGCCATTGCGTTGAGCGCTTCGGATTATCGTAGAAAAACCACTTTTCGTCACAGGTAACGATTCGATTTAAAACTTTTTATTTTTGTACCGGTCACGTAAAGTACCGCAGCAGTCGACACCCGTTTGCCGGTTTGCTTCTTCAATTCGTAAGTATTCGTTCTTTCAAGCATTTTAATCTTACCAATTTGCTTCAAGTGGATTAGAACAGTTTTATCATTACCACCTGCTTAAACTCGGGCGTGGTTTGTGATGGATCTGCTTCCAGAGCTTTTAATTCATCATTGTCAACTTGGGTATCCAGCCGCCTGCTGTGCTTGTTCTGCAGATCCAAATTTCCAGAAAGAAAATGTGCAATACGATTTGTAAACTGAGCAACAACGCAAATAAAGGACGATTTACGAAACCTTACTTAATACTCTCACTTATTCTGATCTAAATTTTGTGAACTAGTTTGATTTTAACTAACACTCTAACAATTAATGATTAAAATCAATTTTTAATTAGTTACTGCCACGTTTGTAGGTAGTAGTAGTGTAGGTCTATACTCATTAATAACTTATATTTGGTCTCAAAGTGATTTTTTTTGATAAATTAATTGCTTTTTGAGTTAATCGCATAAGAACAAAATAATACGTGGTTCTAATAATGTTTAAAAATTCAAAAACTTTCAGTGGCGGAAAATACTAAAATAGAGATTCGAAAAACTAACAAAAACTTCTTTGAATTAGTTAATCTATCAACAACATGGGTACATAATTTAAAGAGAAACCAGTCCCGAAAAGACATGACATCGATGCGCAAAGACAAATCAACCAATGGGACATGGGCAATTTAATAAGAGGCTCTGTAGAACCTAAATCCAAATTTTATGAAAATCTGTACAGCTTTAAACTGGGTATTCACTGCACTGAATCGCAATGCCATGCACCAAAACAACTCAAAAATTACTTTCTTATCATGACAACTTCCATTGTTGTCAACCCAAATCTTAGAGTGCTTTAGTCTTTATTTATTAACTAGATGTTGCCTGCGGCTTCACCAGCGTTTTCACAGAAACCCGCTGTGAGATCGGGATTAAAAGCCTATATGTTAATCCAGGTCATAATCTATCTGTGTTCCAAATTTCAGACAAATTCGTCAAATCCGTGTCGGTCCGGGCCCCTTTGTAGAATAGACCATCTGCCTTCCTGCCAGGCAGCTCGTAAAAGGCGAGCATAGGCTTACCGTTACTAGCGCCGTGTCATCCTATCAGACTTTGGCAGCATCTCGCCCTAATTGGTACAACCGCCTTACCTATTTATGCCACCATAATGTCAATGCTTGCCGTTGACGTGTTCCGGTTCGGAGGGTAAGGTAGTCGGTAAACTAAGTTCTGCTCAAGGCTTAACATCCTGGCCTCAGGTTGGCAACGCACCATTACCATTTTTGGTGTCTCTAGGCGGCGTGAATTTCTTATCATCAGGAAATCCGTCTGCTTGTTTGCCTTCCAATATTGTAAAAAAAAACATTCAAACATGACAAAGTAACAAACATCCATACATACATCCTCACAAACTTTCGCATTTATAATATTAGTAGGATTATGCTGATAAAAAAGTTATCTTAGTCTTTCATAGATGTTTCAATCCCGAACTCCGAAGTGCTCCATGTATCCACATCCCGGTTCATCAGCACATTCGGTAAACAGGAACTGTCGGATCACGTCAAACGGGTTAACAAACTGGACTACAATCTACAACGTGCTATTTCACGTGAACGAAACTATTAAACGGTCGAAAAACAGGTCAATAAACATTTTAACCAGATTTTATAACAGAAGTCTATGTATACTAGGATGCGCATGTACAGATAAACTGTTCGACTCTATGGTGCTTATTACCACAGTACAATTATTAGGAAGCAGTATATGAAAACTACCCACAAAAGTTCAAAATGGCATACTCACTAGTGCTGTGCAGCAACTTGCCCCGGGTAGGGATCCACCGCTTTACCTATTCCTGTTACCATAATAATGTTCCGAACTGGAGGGTAGGGTGAGCGGTAGACTTGCACGTTGTTGCATGGTGTCTATAGGCCACGTTTATTTCTTACCACCAGAAAAGCCTTTTTCTCCAATAAAGGACAGTAAAACATTTTCTACGGACTCATCCGGCTACTTTAGTGACTTAGGTGTCATGGGTGCTAAGCAACATTACATCTATAGATGATATCTGTCTTTTTTCATAAGAAGACCTGTCTACTGCTAAGTAAAAATGTTACTTTTTCCGTCGTCTGTCTTGTCTGGACAGTTTAAATATCTGCATAAAGAGCTCAGGATAGACACTCTGTAGGCCATTAGTGATTTAAATCTACTAATGAATATTGATAGAGCCAACAGATATTGGTCTCCATTCCCCAAGGTATTATATTTCATTATCAGTATGCGAATCATTGTTGGAAAAAGAAATTTCTAGATCATGTAGGGATTCGATGAATGTTATTGTTTTCCTAAAGAAAATACCTTAGGGCATTAGTTTTTCTGTTTAATTATTAATGAAAATAATGGACATATGATTCTAAATAAATTTAATGAAGATCAATAAGATTAAGTTTTTGGCAGAGGGACCGGTAAAAAAGCTTTTTTTTCACTTATGCAAGTGTAAAAAACCCTGCCTACCTAAAATGCTTAGTAACCCCCGACGGAAAACAAGGGATGTTAATCGTTATAAGTTTGTCGTCTGTGAGTGCGGGTGCGTGTGTTGTGAGAGAGCGTGTGTAATGTATTGTCAGAGAGGATGTGTGTGTCTGTAGCTTCGTAGTTCAGCAGCGGATGCACAGACTTCGATACGTTTTCTTTGTTTGAAAGCTAACATGATCGAGATGGTTCTTAGCTTAAGAATATCTGGCCAGGTGTTCAAGGTCATTAGCTCATTAGCAGCTCATTCGTAAGCATCGGAAAATAGATCAGACACGCTGTGGATATTTGTTTCACTTTTAAGTATATGTGAGACCTAACAGTTAAAACACTAACGAGCTTTGTTACAAGTAAGCTGTGCGGTTGATGGAGATCGAAGATAGGAGAGGTAACCATTTAATGCCTGCAGGTAAACCCATTAACACTGGACTCACTGGAATCACCTTAACTTATTCTGTTGATATTTTCTGATGATGAGTAATTGATGACATTTGATTAATGTACTGGTAGGTGGCTGATGGATCGTAGTTTAAAAGTTAAAGTAAATATTCTGTTTTGTAATCTTTGCAGTTCATCTGAAGCACATCAAAATACAGAGGTTTTGCAAGTTTGACTTGTGTGTGTGTGTGTCTATGTGTGTTTATCTGCAGCAACATATCTCATCTAAAGTTCATCAAAATACAGAGGTGTTTTAAGTTTGACTTGTGTGTGTTTGTCTGCGGCAACGTAGTTCCTAAACAATTGTGATGCGTTGTTTCAACCTCCGGTGCAAAATGTGGGGTTTTATAAAACCCCAAGGAAAAAAGGGGGGTATCTCTTTATTTTAGATGATAGGCTATCCAAAAAAATTAAGCAAGGATCTAAACATTCTAATTAGAGCACTACAGGAGTCCCTGTCTCCTATAACAGCTGTGAAACTCGTCTTGTTAGGTGCTTATAGTTAAAACAACAGATAATTAAATATGGGGTTGGTATGTAATTATTATTATTTATGCCGTATACTATGATTTTAAAGATATTCAGAATTCAGATATGAAAAATGGCTCGTATTCCGTAAACCTGAAAGTCATGAGTGAAAACAGTTCCTAGACTGATTCAATACGTTATAACTTACTAACTACCTTTCATCAATTCTTAATTAGTATTTTTTTGTACGTAAATCCCGATGTAAAACGTGTCTCTGTGTGTACGTGTGTGTAAGCGTGTGTGTGCATGACGTCTGTGGTAACATAAGTCATAAACGGATGATCATAAACGGACGGAACCGACTTCTGTGCATTTGATTTTTTCTGTTGGAAAGTGATTCTTGGCTATATTACATACTTATACCAGGTTTGTCGTAGGTGCAATGAAATTTTTTAATTATAAGATTAATTTACACTAGAAAATCTTGACAATTTGGTCCATTTGATAAATATGATTGAACCATTTCATTTTTGAAATATCTGATAAGAGGTTTAGGAAAATCATAGGAACATGAGACAATTTGCACGTCTAAAATAGAGACAGAGTTGTGTCAATACATAATATTAGAGTTATTAGTTCTGGGAGCGCGGCAGTGCCCCCACCAAAACGAGCAAAGCGAAGTGCGAGGGCAAAACTAACTTCCTTTTCTCGAAGTATTTCGTCATTATTTTAAATCCTCATAACTCAGATTTTGGTTATTGTTATAGGTAGTTTAGCCGTCTAATCAAACTAAAACTAAACACAAACTATAGTACTCGAAAGTTCAGTCTTATATTATAGTCTTTATTGTAATACTGGCTATAATTTCAACTTGAAACATAATTCTTTGTTTATTAATAACACAAGATGTTTTTAATAAGTACTTAATTGCCCCGAATTCGTAATTTAATTTATGTACTAAAAATCCCGATTTTTACCTACCCATTCACAGAAAATCTTCGAAATTCGTAGTGGTCCCGAAGGTCTATAAAAATGAAATATGGTACTTATGTAATACCAGGTATACTATACAAAAAAGAAAAAAATCTGAATAATATTTTTTTTACCTTATACCTACCAATGATATTTTCAAATATCTTAAAATATCATTGCCTTAAACACTACCCATTTGACTTGTCCTGGCAACATTTTACATGAGAATGTTTTGATGGAATTTAGCATTCCATTAATTCTGTGTTATTCTCTAACCAATACTTTTTATTGGTCTGAGGTGTTATGGACATTATTTATATGTGGAATATGTATGTGAGTGAAAAAGATGTTACGACAATATTCAAGCATTCCAACATATTCTACCATTCTTGCATAAAACAAAGTTGAAAATAGCTTGGATTCCTAATTAATTTTGGAATTTTAAAACATCTTCTGAGTTCTGAGGCGGAATATGCGATTCTCGAAGCGGTAGGGATGTGCCGCCATGTTGGGGTCATCGACATTTTTGGCGCCTAGCCAAATAGATTCGTAGTCTACATTTAGTTTTGTTCATAGATACATGAAGTAATTAATTAGGTACTGAATGTGCTACAGGTGTTGTCTACTTCAATTAAAATATCCACTTGCGTTTGAATGTTTATGTGACTACTGACAACTATTGTTGGTGTAGGTACCTACTCGATGGTTGATGTCGACTAACGGCCAATATTAATAATCAATCCTAATCCAAAACTTGCTGTCTAAGATTGATATTTTGATCCATTTTCATGTTATCGCTTGCCAATAACATATCTGTGGACAGGATAAGTTTGGAAATTACGTATAGGATAGGCCGTCGGATACGCAGCTATCTAGATTGCTGGAAATCCATCTTTAGAGAAACATTATTAACATTGGCCGTTAATTGATATCTAGGTACCTACCTCTTTTACCCACTGCTCCTGCTTATGTGTCATTGAAAATCAGTCGCAACAGTTTTAATAGGTACCTACTGGCAATTAAAACTTTTAATAATATTTTTCTATGGAGCACACGGTAGCGGTTAGGAAATGTTTTCTTCAATGTTTTAGAAAACTAATGTCAGTGCTAAATTTTTAAGTGTCGTGTATAATCTATAAAACAAATATTTTTTTACGTAGGAATGTAATAGGTAACTCTATTACCCGCAAAAGTTGATTCAGATTGATGGATTTTTCCAGTCAGTCGAACTAGGTGGCTGGGTCATGTAAAGTTTTCTCAGTCGAACAACACTGGACAACTTACTATAAAAAATCTTCGAAACCTAGCGTGAAGACTTTGCTATAGAATACAGTAATGGTACAAATTTAAGCTTCCATAATAAATAAGCAAATTAGCTACACCTAGGGTTGCCAGATGGTCGGGATTCCCGAGAAAATACAAAATGTCTCGATAAAAACGAAATTCAAAGTATATAAATCTGTATCTCAATTCAAATGCAAAATTTAAGACGACATATCAATTTGAAAACTATAACGAGGTGGGGATGCCATTCTGGAATCATATAAATTATAATCGAAATAACCCTAAAAAAATTTGAGACACTCGTAAAATCCTTTTTGCAGTGCGCTAAACCTTTCCGTTTTGCCATATAAAACAAAAGTTGCCAGCATTAAAGCTAAACAATTTATGACAAAATTGGGGTCATTCTTTTCTTACAATTTGACGACAAAAATGCGATTATCATTGCTTAATTACCAACTCAATTGAAAACAGTAATTGCAATTTATTAGAATTCACATTATTTATGTTCTTATAATACACTAATAAGGTTGACCAGTTACTAGGTAGAAAAAACACCTACTCGTATTTAATTCAAAGGATTTATTAGAATTTGCCATATTTTTTCTGTACTCATATCTTCACTAAAAATGAATGTAATTAATTCTTTCCTGAGACAGAAACGCCAAAAAGTATATTTTGCGGAAACTTACGATTTTTTTCCATCGATCCGACAAATTTATTTAATCGTAATTCTGTTTTGATACCAATAAATGAAAGTAAAAACATCAAAAAAATGTTAAGTATCCATTCCCTTGTTTTATATTATATTCGTGACGACGAATCACCGTATTTCAAACGATAAAACATAAAATCCCTGCAGCCGGGATGTTACGTTTATAGTGGAAGTCTGCCGGCTACGTACCCTACCTTCCGGGCAGGAACATGACCAAGTAATTATGGCGGCAGCAGCAGGCAAGGCGGTGGAACCAAGACGGGGAAGTTGCTGCACAGCTCTCTTCACTAGTGGTCTTGTTTATTACTGACCTAAATTGAATTTATGTTTGTTACTTGACACAACCTGGCCAACGTCTAAGCAGATATAAAAAAAACTTATTTATTAGAAGCAGTAACAAGTTGACGAACATGTAATAGGTACGGCAACTGTAATAAATGCATTAAGTGGTGATGTTCCGATCCGGTGGTAGATCCGGTGGTGGTAGATTTTGATATTGTATAGACGCGTCACAAGTCAGCTTCAGGGAAATCAAAGGATTTTGTATTCCTGTTGGGATACAGACATTTGTGGGGCTATTCTGTATCTTTTTAGTGATGATCACTGGGTTAAGTGTACATCAAATAGCTGTCAAACAAAGTGTTTTGTATTTGCTATCTCCATTGTAATTCTGTTGGTAAAAGGAGATAGCAAATAACACATCATTTGACACACTTTATTCGGTGATCTTCACTAAAAATATACTAATATTAAATTTCTTTATATTAAATTAAATATTTGCACACTACAATGAGGTAAAATAGGTTGTATGCATAAATCTCTTTGTAACTTTTTGACACACATCCGCAAATAAATAATTTTCATTTTCAAGGTTATTGTATGTTGTATTTAAAAATTTTTGTTTAGTGTCTTAGTATTTTAAAAATACTTTTTCTGATAAAAAAAGACTTTTAAAAGAGATACTTTGTATACAATTTGCGTAAAACTTAACGTGCTGTTTTTAATGAGATACGAAATTGACACATAGCGATACCAATCTCATAATATAAAAATTACAATTAAAATAACCTCCGACAAATTCGATATGTAATACTTATAACTAACAATCATCTATATCTCATCAGCTTTCAAACTATTTATAAGATACCTGTTTCGTATCTTGCATTTGAAATACTTTTCTCGGAAGTATTTTGTATCTGGTATCTGAAATACTTATTTTAAAAGGATTTTGTAAATTAAAAACTTTGTACAGCGTATTTTGTACATCACAAGTTGTAAGGACCTACTCTATAACGCGTAGATTTCACGCAACAGATTATTGTGGAAGAACTAATTCACTGAAAAGTCTTGACAAAGCTGAAATCAAAATCTTATAGTGAAAGAAAAAACTCCCATATAGTGAAGTAGGTACAGGTTAATAGATATAGCTGTATCGAATTTAGGGATCGAATGTTAAAACACGCATTTAACGTCTGTGCCTAGTCGTGGGTGTATCGAAGGACAATAAATATTTATAATTCATATTTTTAAATAAAGAAGCACTTGCGCTGTTTTACGTATAACTTAGGCAGAATTTATTACTACTCAGTATAAAACAAAGTTGCTTTCTGTATCCTTATGCCCATTTGTAAAATCTTTTAAACTACAGAACGAATTTTGATGCTTTTTTTTTAAATAGATAAAATGAATGAAGAGGAAGGTTTATATGTATATTTTATACCCGTGCGAAACATAATATATATCCTTTATCCGTACGTTAAAGAATGTTTATTTTTAAATAAATGACTACCAGTTTCGCTTTTTACAACTTCGTCTGGGCTAAAACTTATTAATTAAAATAGTAGGCGTTACCTCATTTACAAATATAACTAACATCACTAAAGAATATTTATAATTTCAAAATATGAACTTTACCAAGAACCGACGTTGAAAAATATCCATAAACAAATAATTTCAAATAGGTACATATCTAACTACATATTTCTCTTACTTAAAGTTTAACTTGGCTCGTTCACACATTCAGGCTAAGTTATCTTAATTAAGACATAGGTTTGTGTAGTTCCAGTTTGTTATAAAACATAGATAAGAAGGCATGTTATTGTTCTACATTTGATTTAATTGTGAAAACTAAAATCGAAATATAAAATTAAAATCAAATCTTAATCTGTAATAATTAAGTGCCTTCACTACTGAGATTTTTTTTATTTCTTCTCAGAACTCAAATAAAAAAACATAAATAAACCACTCCCCTAAATCTTAAATCTTTTGTAGCCTCTACGATCTAGCGGTCCGGCACCGGACTTGACTTGAATCTCCGGGTCATGCAACCAAAATAAATAGAAAATGTGTATTTTCAAATTTTTAATAAAAATAACGTTGCCTAGATAGGTTATATGCCCGGTTGGCGTTACATTATGGGACTTGGTAACTTCAGCTAGTCGTGGTTGCTCTTTTTGTGCTTGTGCCTACCTCTTCGGGGATATGGGCGGAAATCACTTTACGTTTACTCATATAAATCTCAAATATTTTGTGAGTGAAGACAGCGAAGAAGCTTAATCTTAAAATTGCACTTGGCTATTATTATTATTCACATTTATGTTTTGCTGGCAGCCCGTCCTAACTTCGTAAGTGTGGACAAACTTCTATGTTATTTTATATATAAAACTTCCTCTTGAATCACTTTATATCTCAAAAGAAACCGCGTGGTTTTAAAGATGTAAGCATATAGGTATAGGAACAGACACCGAAAAGCGACTTTGTTCTATGGTACCTATGTAGTTGATGTTGGAATTTTATTAAATATTTCAACATAGCCAGTTGCTCTCTTGTTTCAATTAAGTATTTATATTATACTATATTATTATACTATTCTAAGATGCTGACTAAACGTTTATTAAAAGTTATGTGTTACACAAATCTGACACCAGTAAATGTGACCCTCATTGTTTTGATTGAATTAAAAGAAGACAACTTAAACTTAATTTTAGAATTAGGAGCAGACTGGGCAGAGGAGTCACTATAGCTTTGTGATATTTTGTTTAAATAGACGATTTCAGGTATTTATGAACATTCTAAACTAGTCGCACAATTTTTTATTCTGTGTCCAGAGATCTAAACGCCTTGTTTAGATTCCTGACAAATTACACAAATTGATCTAAACCCAAAGTAAGTAGGCTATGTACGAATACGAATTACGGGTGTTAATCAACGATAAATCATAAATAAATAAATAGATTTCAGAAGAAATTTAATAAGCACGACCAAATTCAGAAAAAAAAGTGTGTGTGTTAGCTACGACGCACGATTGGAGTTTACTCCTTACGAAATGTATCTTGCAGCACACATGTCTCCTACAGCAGATTTAGTTATATTAATTCTTCTTAAATAAGTATCATCGCAGACATTAGAAGTGTGATCCAAACAGTCAGTATTTTGATAGATAGCGATTGTTCCTGCACGGAGACTACGAAGTATCGCGCAGGAGGAGATCCCGAGAATGAGATACGCTGTGTAATGTATTCCATCTCATTCTTTTACACGTTCAATCCACAAGATATATATGTTTGTCTCTTCCTACGTAACGACTCAACGCCTCGTGTTACACTTGATTTTACTCCTCATAAAATTTCCGTACCGGGCCTTACCTATAACTCAAATCGTTTCTTGAGGAGTAAACTCCAAAAATATAATATCTGCTCATGATGCTCATAACACAAATGACTGCGCTCGTCGGGAATCAATCCCAAGCCTAGCGTATATTGATTGATCGGTAGAGGTAGGAGGTAGGAGGTATCTATGTACTCTAGCTTCACTACCAATGAGCTTATTTACAAAAACATAACTCAAACTTTTTTAAACTTAATTTTAACTTTAAAATAATATTTACTAATAAAATATATCAATTTATGCTCATACTTCATTGAAATATTAAAATACTACAATTAAATAGCGAAAAAATATAAATAGGTAGCAAATAATAGGTATGTACCATGTAAGTAAATAATAGTAAGGTACTCATACTTATAAATTATAAATCTGTTGAGGTATTTAAAAGTAACTTTGTTTTGAAGAAACTCACATAAATACATTAAAACATTACTCTCCTTTTACCGTACAATCGGTTAACGTAACAAAGAATTTGATGTTAGCCACAGTGTAATTAGATAGCTCAGTACTCGGTAGTCTGAATTAATTTATGGTTTTGCCGGCGCGTTAACTCACCGTGAATCATGGTTGAGTGTTGTCAGAGGCGGCCAAATATTACCCTTAAATATTTTTTTAGATTTTCTTTGTACACATAGGACAAAAACAGCACATTAGTACATTTTCAATTAAAATTATTTATTAAATTACCACTAAAATAGTACTCAAATAATGAGAGCAAAAACAAACAAAATGTTGAATAACAGAACTGTTATCGATAATCTGGAATAATTAAGGTAATTATAATTAATTATAAATAAATAGCATGTACGATAATATAAAAATATAAAATATTAATATTTAAATTTGTTGTTATACTTGTATGATGTACGTATGATTGATGATGATATGATGGATAAATAGGTAAGAAACTTGCATGAATAAATTATTCTTAAATTATTATTAAATTATTTCTATAAACATAAAAAATACTAAAAACGAATAGTAATATCGGTACATGTACATACATATTGTATTCATTCTCAATGTCTGTATCTTTACATCTAACAGATTTATAAACTACTATAATTCATATCGAATTTGTTACATAATTGTCACTGGCTCGTATCTAAATGTTTCATTAGGATCTGAAGTTTCTGTCTCCTCACATTTAATATACACAATAAATATTTTAAGACATTTGTGAGAAACGGGAATTCAGGTCCTTATTGCTGAATCTTAGCTGTTCTTGTTATAGATTACAAAAACAACGAATCTAATGACTAGTTCGCATACCAGCATATATCGCATTTTCATGAAAAGTGCTAAAATTTACATATAATTTTATGTATTACTACAATTTATTACCTTACTCATTACTTAGATGCCAAACATTTGTAATTTCAGTAAACTGTATAACCATCATATTGACATGATGACAAAGATTAAAATGAAATTCAATAACATATAAATTTAATTATTATTTGATAAACCTCACTTGTAAAATTTTCCTATAATTATATTTCGCCAAGTGACGTTATTTATTTTATTTAAACTTTTTTTTACACAGATTAAAATTGTGAGTACAAAAGGCGAACTTAATGTTATTGTAAACATAAAAACACTTTTTTTCAAAATGGATTACCCTAAAAGGGGGGTAAATTACTAACCATGACACATTCTTACCCCAAGTGCCATCGTTCGTTCCCGTTCACTTGAGTTGTTTCTCCAACTTGAATCAAATTCATTCGACATTCAAGCACCAGCCGGTAAGCGAGTGGCTGTGCGAACGCAGTGATAAAGTTATACCAAATTAGTTATTTAATAAATTATAAATATGAGGGAAATAGTGCATCTGCAGGCCGGACAGTGCGGGAACCAGATTGGCGCAAAAGTAAGTTTTTTTTTTAATTTTTGGCAGTATTTTTAAACTGTTGCAGTTATTTTTTTATCTGAAATCAAATTCAAATAAGGTGATTGTAATATTTACATCATTAAATAAAATTAAATAAAACTAAGTTAAAAATGCCACTAAAAACATTGTAGGTATGTAGCTACATACCTACAAAGAACCATTTTCAAACTTTTTGACATTTGATGAAAGTTTTTGCAGATATCAATGTTTTTTTGTATTGAAAATAGTTTTTTGAATTGTAACTTGTAATTCCTTACTTTAGATGTTTCAAGAAAATAATAATTCTCACTTAATTAGCTGTTGTAGACATATCTAATTACTAAGGTGTAACCGAATATACATTTAATTATTTTTACCCACCAATTATCTTTAAAATAAAATAGTAAAAGTGGGTCCCTACTTTGTTAGTCTTTCAAGGGTATTTAGATTATTACAAACCATTTGACATTAAATTTTACATTATAAAATACTAATCGTGTATAAATGTGAAATATGATATGTAAAATGAATCTGTTTGCTATGAGTTTTTAACAATCGGAATACGCTGATAAACGTTTTGCAATGTTCGAACAGATTTAAAAGTAACGTCCGTTATAAACTATTGTTGCATGAAGCGTTTATTGAATCATAATGTAGTTTTTTTATTCCCTTCATGTTAATAATACGTTTGGTAGACATATTCAATTTTAACTTAGTTGTACGAGGCTTGGATATAAATAGTTTCAATTTACTAAAAATATGTATCAAATTTGGGGACTTGAAATCTCATTCTTACCTGATATTATTTTTAAATGATACCTATGAAGTTTTGTATTAAAAAAACTTGAAAGTGTTTTAAGCCGTAGTTAAACAAAATGTTAAGGGCTAAATATAACTTAAACAAATATTTATTTATTCACTCGCCAAAGAAGGTTAGAAGAATTTTGGAAAATGCAATTCTTTTCAACCCCTTTTCAAGGGATTTCAATGCAAAGAAGCTGACAGTTTCGTGAAAAAACAAATGTTGCCTTGACACCGATGGTGGTCACGATGTTTTTGTCAACTTAAGGTTAGGTTGTTACCTTGTTGAACGTATCTTGTGTTAGTGCAGTTTCTTTGTCTATAGCACCGAATCAGACACAGAACTAGTTAGTAAAGTTCGTAACGACTCTCTGGGACTGTTTAGTTGTAGCAGAGATTGGTAGGTAAGTAACGTCTTTGGTTGTAGATTCTATAGAAAATAATCTTAATTAGGTATTAAATAAAAATCTTAACATTTCTACTTTAAGGTCCGCCACATAGTTGTTGCTCCCTAGCAGAACGATTTTTTCAAAATATTTAACAATTATAGGGATAATTCAAAACGGTTCCTACCTTGGCACCTATATAGAAAATAGAAATTGTACATTTCTACGTCTGTGTACAAGTATACCTAGATAGGTATTTAGTTTGTCGAAATTCCTATTTTAAATTGAGATACCTTTGATATGTCTTTGCACATATTTTGTCTTTGCCAGTTTTTTCTCTACAGCGTTTTTGAATTGATCTGGAAAAAGGCATTTTCATGTATAAGGTCATCATGAATAGGTAAATGCATTTCATTCAAAATAAGTACATATAAGTTATAGGATTTTTGAGTTTCAAACATTTTATTTATATTAAGATATTGTTTATAAAAGAAATTGCTAAAAAGTAAGCAGGCACGTATTTAATTAACTATATTTTTGTATGAATAAACTAAACTCGTTGACTAACACCCACAACACAAGCATGTACCTACCTAATTTGTTTACTTTGAGGTTCGATTCAATTTGTATAAATTGTTCAATAATATTTATTCATTTATGTATAACGATTTACCTACTGGCTAGATACTATGTAAGGTTACCTGCTAAAATGATTAGGACCCTCAAATAGGTAGTTTACCTTACTACCCATTAAGGCCGTCATGTAAGGACAGACAGGAGATACGGGGTATGACTTGGTAAATAATTATTATATACAAAACCACAATGCATCGTTTCCGTTTCCATTATTTCTTAACAGTTTATAAAGTTTTTGGCAATCATTTTGCAGTTTAAATTTAACTTCGCTGTTCTCTATAAGTATTTATTATAACAACAATCACAACTTATCTGTTAAAATAAAGTTCACCTCGAAAGTTTTAGATTAATAATGTTGAAGTTTTGTGTAAGAATCAACATTCTTTTCATTATGAGATTCAATTTTATTCATTTCTAGATGTTGCAACCATAAATTATTAGTAATTTCAACGCACTTTCTTCCCGCCAGTACCACACAAAAGTATTACGGGCGTGACTGTACGCCTTTTTCTTTTTATTGGAGCAAAGCAAATGCTATGCTTTCTACAGCCGACACACAGATTTAAGGCTGACCTTATTTCATATTCTGAAATCGAGATAATGAAAGAAATTCCACGATACTGCAGCTGTAATTGAATTTTCACGCACTTACATATATAAATACCACGAAATAAATAATTATTTTTTGCTATATTTTTTAATCTGTATTTATTTTTAAAAAAAGCTAAATGTGGTGGTTTTTAAAATATGATTTAGAAATCATCCTATGCTACGGACACTCCTGTTTTCCCCCAAGAGAAAGAAAAGAGATAATTTTCATTAACTTTAAGATTTCAAATAATAATGATAACTTTTTAACACATGTATTCCGCAAATAAATATTTTTCATTTCATTTAGAAAAATAAATTTTGAAAAATATTAGCTATCTTTATTTATATTGGCAAAGTTTCACACTTTGCTTGAGGGCCGGTCCTGTAGTTCGGTGTACTTGTTCCAGTAACTTGTCTACATGATATAAGTATAATATATATTGTCTATCGGCAACTAGCGGCTTATTCGCTATCTTGTAACCCAAAAACGACGAAGCGCAAACGGCATCTTAAACGGCATCCGAAAAATTTAAAAAAAAATTTAAGTAGTACATAAGTACTTATCTTCTGGTTGACTCACTGCTGCCAGCAAAGAGCGTAAGCCGTTAACGACCGTTATGTTATCATGTTTTTTTGAGTTATGAAGCGATAATGACACTTACTCTATGATAAAACAAGACTGACGAATGAACTGAATTGTTTTTAAACGAACATGATAAGCAACTATCGTTAAGTTTGTATTCCTTTTGAATAGGGTTGTCAAAAGGTGAAAAGTAGGATTTTTTCTTAGCGTTTGTTCACGCCCTATGGTAATTGGAATTACAGTTATTTGCTTTTTTCTTATTATGAAATAAATATAAACTTATTGTGGGTAATCGTATAGGTACTATAATAATAGATACTTACTTGACAGAGTAGAGATAAATCTTATATATATATAAATCTTGTGTCACGATGTATGTTGCCAATAAACTCCAAAACTACTGAACCGATTTTGATAAAATTTCACATATATCTGTAGTTTGCTCCATCTTAAAAGATAGGATAAGTAGTTTTGCGGATTCCGGATTTCCGGAGTTAGGAGTTCCGGATGTTGGCGGGACGAAGTTCGCTGGGGCAGCTAGTAATATCTATACTATGTTTACAACATTTGCAATATGAGCAAACGCGTGTCTAGTAAGTTCAGAATTGTAACTTGGAATACAAAGTGACACAAATTTGATCCTAATTTCCAATTTGCACGAAATCGAAATTCAAGAGTTTTAGCCCCACAATTCAGAGCGAGTTAAGTTTCTGTGATGATGTTGCAACTTGCAAGACTATAAACTATAAACTCTTTATTTCCTGTTCTTAATAAAGTTTAATTACTTTTAATTCCCAAGACTTGTTAAAGAACATAGCTCTCTTATGTTACAATAAAAACGAAATTAAAACTAATAAACATCCCCTGCCTCCCTAGGAGAAATGAATGTGTGTGGTATGCCGATACGATTTGCAGATGTGTGTCTAAATATTTTGATATTTTTGCTATTTATTATAATAAACCATGATGTAGCTTGGACCATGAATCTGATTCACTTACCATAATAACCATTGTTTCTCAACATTGTTTTACCTACTAGGTATACTCATCATTACTTTTTTTTTTTTTTTTCGTGGGGAAATCCTCATGGATACCCGCCACTTTCGGGGGAAGTGACGGGTTATGTCGGACTCTTACCGACTAAAACCCCACGGTGTCCACCCCTTCGCTAGGTACCGGGGCTGCGGGAACACTTTCGCACACATCCGCTGCCCCGGCGGCGCTGGATCTACCGATCCCCTTCTGGCAGCCCCTCTCAAAAGGGGGCCGCAATCCGTCGGAAGTGGTGCACGGAAACACGACGTACACCACTTCGGGGGTTCCAGTGGCGACAGGCACCCCCGTACCTGCCGCAACCCCATCTCGACCGGGCGGGCTAGATGGAGAGCCCGCCCTCCTACTCCGCGGGACGTGCTGCCGCCATCCCACGCGGGCCAAATGGCCCACCACCCTGTGTGCGCTCCTCGGTCCCCTCTTGAGCAGAGAGGGGTACTGAGGAGCGCCCTCCCTGGTCCCTCCTCCTCCCGGATCGACCCCAGTTACTCAGCCCCCCCGCCACGACAAGGCTCGGACCCTCGGGGGGGATACTCATCATTACTTGCATAACTTTACTTAAGGGCGGCCAACCCGGCTTCTTTTTCATACAAACGCTCGTACGTGATTATGGCTTTGTAACAGATCATTCTTTCAAATTTTTGAACTAATTGGTATCTTTTGCACTATACCTATGTTTCTATGGTAACAAAAAATCTGAATTTGGAGAAACCAATTTACCTCCGAAACTCTGCCTTTTTTTACTAATTTTGCCTGAACTTTGGAAGTTTATAATGAACTCATAATTAGTTAAACTAAAAAAATATTGTGATAGAAACCTTGCAAATGTAATAGAGATTCTAAATAACAAACATTTTTTTCACGAACTTTTAAGGATTTCTAAAAAACACGTATTTCCTGGAACATGTTTTATGAAATTGATTTACACTATTTTTCGTTCAACGTTATCATGTTCTCACTTTTTTGAAATTTACCGAATGCAAACCGAGCTCTCAGGCGCCATCTCTCTTTTTTCGCTGAGCTTCTTTTTCTTACATTGCGCTGGATGAAACAACAAGCTTTTCAACGAGAGCGCGTTGTTGCCTGGAAGGGCCCTCTTAATATTTTAGAGACACAAGAGAAAATCAGGTTTTGATTCATGGTTCAAGGTGTATTTCATAATTTTTTGTCAAAGTGAGAGTGCTTAAATGTTGAGTTTGGGTAAACTGGAACTAAGGTAGGTACCTACCTAGGTACCTATCTACGGCCATTAATGTTTATTTATTTATCTCAATGCCTGCAGTTAGCGGCAATTATTAAGGTAATTTCTGAAATTTGTATAGGAATTTGTAATAATGTCCTACTATTTAACACAGTTTCGAAAGAAAATTATCTACGCCCGTATCCTCGAAGAGGTAGCAAGAGGCACCTACGATTAGCCAAAAACACTAGGTCCCACAATGTGATAGGTGGCAAGCTTATCGCCAACTGGGCAAATCTCTAATCCCAAATAACATTATTTTTATTAGCGAATTGGAAAAAAACACATTTTCTTATCGTTGCCGACCCAGCAATCGAACCTGGGACCTTATAAAGTCAAATCCAACACCTGACCCCTAAACCACAGAGGTGATTTTTGAGGTAGATACCTAAGATGAAACGTTCTTAAAGATTCAAGAGAAGGAAATTACCTAGGTATATTGATAAAATTTAAAACGATATACTGAAATAATAAATAAATAAAGATTAAATAATAATAAAAATGCAAAAGGTGGTAATATTATCGTTATCTGGGATAACGTACAAACCAAAACAAACATTTGGAATTCTCGTTACTGTATAACTTGGAAAAGTTAATCATACTTATGAGTGTAGGTGCCTAATCTTACTGATAATAGTTTTGTATAATGTTGGAACCTAATCGTAGAATGAGTCAGATGTTCTAAATTTGTCATATATATAGTGGGAAAATTGATAACTCGCTATTGTCATTTTCTGCGTAAGTTCAAGAATCTTGTTTATTTCTTAATTAAAGTTTTTAACTGAGGATTTAAAAAAATATTGGCTCTTTGTTTTAAACGTCGTTAATTACAGTTCCAGGTATATTAGGATTCAGATAGCAAATTGAGATAACCTTTTATGTAACTAGGTAACTTTTATGTATCTATGAAATTTAATTGATTGTGTAAATGTTTGAGGAAATCTATAGCATTACTTGCTATTTACTGAAATAGGTAAGGTATGTTGGGGTAAGACCGAAAACGACCGTATTTATTAATGGTGACAACATTGCATACAGCGTCATTTTATTTTGAATCGGCCTTCAGTTTCCACCAGCCGCTCCGACGACAGGAACGTGCGTTATGTTGAATTTCGAGAAGCAAGGCAATTTTCGTGATATTTTCTTTCATCCGATCTTACCCATGCATTTTTGATTCGGTATTTTTCCCAAAATACAGCTTATTTTGTTATTATTTCTTCCAAATACGCGGTTTTAGGTTGCTACAGCTAGTTAGCTCTGATCAAATCATATCTAGGATCGCTTTCAGCTGACATCTGTACTTACCCCTGAAGGGTAAAGATCGGATGAAATCGTCAGGTCTTCACCGATATAAAAAGAAGGCAGTGAATGTCAGACTTTGAATGAACTCGAAAAAAAAACGCGAGCTACTTACTTCATATACCCAAGAAGACCTAGGAATAGCTGTTAAAGATAAAGAGTAAACGTACGCTGCTTCTTTACGACACTACGGTATCCATCTATCCACTCTCAGTGACAAAGTCCTAAAAAAGACAGGAATCAAATCATGGTTGATTTATTATTTATTTAGTTAAACGTATCTATCTCTAGATCTGTAAGACTAATGTCGATTTAATATTGATGAGAACAAGACTACGGTTGTGATGTGATGGCAATTTGATTTAAAAAAATAAGATTAATTTCTAAATGGGATATAGGTACGGGTATATTAAATATGTATATCAAAAAACTTAGTAAAACATAGCCTTCATAATATTTTTTTTACAGAAATTACTTTTTTGTTTTAATATGATGAATAATTCACCTTAACAAATGTTTCTTTTTTCAGTTTATTTTATTTAATACATCTTTTATGTTTTCTAATAATTTGATTTCACTGTTACAAATACAATATTTAATTACAGATTTTACTAGATATTGTGTTTTCTATCATGACACTAAGTTAAACTGGTTTTACTTTTAACTACTTCATTACTTATAATAATATGAGATGATTTACAAAAAATATAAACCCAGGTTTGTTAAGTATTCAGTAAAAGTTTATTCATTTGTAAGAATTCCTTTTAATTATCAAACAGGTGAATTAAAAACCTGATTTTTAATTTGAACCTCCTTCTGAACTTGGCCTTTTTTACATTTTGCTTGAACCTACTTACTTATTGTATGTTACAAAACTAAGCCGAATGATATACCCACGTTCATTCGTAAACATATGTACACTACGATTTATAAATAAACTTATATAAAATTGGCTTAGTTATATAGTCTGCTACCGTTAATATTTCCATAAGTAATATAACACCTACTTCCAAATCACATCCGATCTTTCCCTTGAATCTGGATAGTTCATTTCTTGGCGAGATAAAGTTTGAGAACCACAAAACGTAAAAAAAGTAACGCCTGGGGTAAGATCGGCCGATTATTTGTAAAAATAACAATTTCGATTAAAGAATTAGAATGCTAAAGTGTACGAAACCAATTTTTTCATATGTTATAGAGCATTGATGATCGGGTCTATTACTTTGTGTACCTTATTCTTAGAGCAGCAGAAGCGGATTTAAAAATACGTCCGGACTTACCCCCGACGGATTTTTTTTTGGCAAAGTCAAAAAAAGTAAGTACTGTTTTTGCATGCATAAAAAACAAAAACTATTAAGTTGACAGGAATAAGCGAAATATAAAGCTAACTAACGTTTAATAAATAAACATTAGCACCATATCTTAGTAATTTATCAAAAACAGATTTTGAGAAAAATCAGTTTTTGCAACACCTTTTCAATTGGCCTAAAATCCGTCCGACCTTACTCCAACATACCTTAAGTACTTGTGCATAAAATATTATGTATATTCGTTTTACACGTCCTTTTTTAATTAAAATATTTTGTTACATTATAGTTGTGTATATTTTATTTTTATGGCTAGATGTTCAAGTTAACTATTTAAATCATAATTAAAAGAATTATTTATTGTTTAAAAAATATATTCTTTTTTGCAACCTCCAAGGTTATTCCAATGCATGCCAGTTAACATAATTAAAAATTAAAAGCGATGCGTTCGAAATTCAAAAAAAACAATGGCGCGTGATTCACGCATGGAAGTCGTCATTCGTGCGCCGAATATGTCATTAGCCATAATGACTCCGCCATGTTGGGTTCCATTGTAACAAATATCCTGTATTGGTATCAAACCTATTTTGTACTTACAATGACGTCTTTATGCGAACAATTAACGCTGCATTTGGAATAATTTGCCACAAAATTGGTAATGTAGAACTTTTTATCTTTTTAGTTTTGTTTCAAAATTGTGATTTAGCTTAATTATTGTTTTATTGCTTCGTTATGCTTCTACCTAATACGCGTTGTTAAACAATCGGAAAATACAAACAAGATTACAACCACACACACACAGTCTAACCTTGCCTGAATTTTCCGATTGTTTTTTTTATCATGATTGTTAACTATTTGTTGATTATCATTTTTTATCTAAATTAGCCGACTTCCGCATTGCTTAGATTATTGTACAATAGTGATTAGGGGTCGTCAAATTAAAAAAAAAGGCTGCGACAATACCCACTGAGCTACAACCCTTACAAATTAACTCAGTACCTTGCGCTGTATCTTCATTTGTCATTTTCATTAACTTATAATATTTTTATGTTGATAAAAGATCGGTTTGATAACGGTAACAGCTGCTATCGCTACTGAGCGTTTGCAGTGGCAAATGCGGGGCGCCGCGCGGTACAGCGGGAGAGGGCTCACAACTTGCATTCCAGAAGAATGCACACTTGATTCGTACGAGTTGTACTTAAATACTAACAAAATATCGTCTTGGGACATAAAAAAATTAAATGACGATAGTTAGACCGGTAATCTCAATTTAGTTTAAAAAAAATGTTTTTTTTTATTAAGGTACTTTAAAACTTACTTTATTATATATTTTGTACATTTATTTATTGTTTGTGTTTGTTCGTTACAACCTCTCTTGTTTTGCAATAGGAAATAAACCTTCATTATTTTTATGAGAAAGTAGTAGTAGTTTAGGAGGATGCTATTCTGAAAAGCACAGGTACATAGACGACTTTTTCAATGAAAAAAAAACTATCCTCATGTTGGTCCGGGTCCGCTGAGTAGAATAGAACATCTGCCTCTATGCCAGGAAGCTCGTATGAGGCAAGAGCACTGTCTAAAATATAGGCCAGTACCAATAACACTACTGTGGTAGAGCTGTTCAACAAGGGGGTAGGCATCCACGGTTCCACCGCCAACCTATTCCTGCCACCTTGATGAATTTGTCATGGTCCGGCCCGAAGGGTAAGGTTAGGGTAGCCAGTAGTAGACTTGCACTATAGGCCTTACATCCCGGCCACAGGACAGCGAAGCATCTGTATCTACAGTTTTCTCTTGCAATCAGGAGAGACGCGTGTGATTTTTTGCAGATCCCTAACAAAAAAAAAGTATGGTAGCGCTTTACGGATTCGTTAATTTTAAATATACAATAGGTTGATATAATACCTTAAGGTGGATGGATGGATACGCTCAGAACTAAGTAGAGTAGAATTACTGTGAGTATGTAATTATCTAATATAAAAATGCAAATTTGATTAAATAGTTAAATGCAAAGTATTTATGTACATGCAACATAATACGTAGCAGTAAACACTACATACCTGGTACATAATACGTAGCAGTAAACATTACATACGTGGTACATAATACGTAGCAGTAAAACTACGAATAGGTTTGATAAAATCAACGTTAAAGTCAATTAAAAAGTTTCTCTGTTTACGTCTAGTTTAGGTTATAAACTTTGCTACATTTTAATTAACAAATGACAGTGCAAAATCTTTCAAATATTACTACAACCCCTGGGCGGCCTTGGGGTGGAGAATTAATGTTAAATAAGGAAATACTCCATTTACCTTGACCTTATGGTTTTGACCTTACCTTATTTTTTAATTTTGTTACGGGCTAAGACCGCATTGCGAAATGATTTGTTATTTTGTCAAGGATAACTCAATTCTGCGTACCTAGGTAGGTACTACCTAATTGACATTAGTAGATATTATTGCTGCGTAGGCCGGCCCCTATACAAACTTCTGGACCGGTATACAGTAGGAGATCAAAACCAAAAGATCTTGTACTGCATGCTCTCACCGCTCCACCGCTAGCCCTGCTATTTAAACCGACTCCAAAAAAGGAGTAGATTCTTAGTTCACAGTATGTTTTTTTTCCGATGATTCCGAGGTGAGATTAATTTTGAGTTATAGATGTCTAAAATTTTGTTTATCAACAATTTATGTATTTTTATTGATATTTTTTTTAATTAGAAAACATAAAGTCAAATTATAAACAAGATAGTTTCCGATTGCCATGTCTCATATCTTTTCCATGAACTGAATTTGCTGAAATCTAATCTACCTATTACGTTAGTCATACTTATTCCTGGTAAACGGGACGTACATGTAGGTATATCGTCACTAGTATTTTGTCATGCATTTGTTTGTTTTTATTTTTTGCTGGCGTCAGAAGCATCAGCTGAATTTGCGCGAGATAATATTAAAAGAAAAGTATGTAAGGCTTTTCATCATTATCTCCCTAATTAAGTACCTACCTACCAACTTTGTGTAGTTGGGCTTCTTTAAAGAATATATCTTATCAACTGTTACTAGTGGTGGTCAAGTTGGGTGACCACCATAAAATAATCCACGCAGCCAATTAATCATGTCGTAAATCATAATACAGGTAATCATAGTTAATTTTTTGTTAGATTCGTGAAAAACTAAGTACCTACATTAGCAATTAAATACGATTTTTGAAAGCCCTTAAGCTTAATATGTAGGTGTATTACAAGGCTAAAAAAAGGTAAAATAATTAAGCGCAGTGAAACTGCAAAAACCGACTCTATTTCATTAGGTAGGTAGGTAGGTTTCACTTCGCAATTTGAATATTCTTTTTTCGAAAGATAGCAAATGGTTTTGAAATGGTCCTAGATACATTTTCAACATCCTACGAGTCGTTTTTACATTTTGAGTTATAGGTACCTACTTAATACATGCAAAAATATGTTTAAACGAAGAATGTTTGCATTATTAAGCATAACTCAAAGTCAAAACCTCTATTTGGATCATGATAAAATTCATATGGGACAACCTCAAAATCGTCATCTATCTTTCAAAAAACAAACTTTCAAATCGGTTGGCTATTGGCCCCGTAATTGCGTAACAGACGCAGAAAAATAAATAGCCGGATTGCGAACCTCCTCTTTTTTTGGAGTCGGTAGTACGTAGGTACTAGTAAGTAGGTAGGTACACAGTAAATACAGAACAAATTGTTGTTTACAGCTGGGTGTAAAGCTGAATAGTGATGAAAAATATATTAGAAACATGAAATATGTACTTATGTATATTTTCATAACATCGTCGGACTCATTTCAATTTTCCTCATCGACAGCCTCATTCTGCCAACAAATAGCATACAAAACCGCAACAGGAAAGTGCAATGGCGGCAAACAAAAAATAGACAACTTGCGGTCAGTGACCCAGCGCTGGCTCAAAACTAATTATACCTGCTCTGTAATCATCATTAGATGGATTCAATTATTAGCTATTGTCTGGATTTACAGTTTTTATAGTTTTGTCCTATTTATTAAAGGTTAACCTTGCTTATACAAAAAACAAGGACTTAGGTATTTGAATTTAAGGTCTAGTGGAAAGTTTCAGCAATTATTTTTCTGTTGTTTGTATAATATAGAAAAAAACTGATATACACGCCCCGTAAGGTACCCTAGTAGGTGCCTACTTACTAGGTTCAAGTGCCTTTTACAGGAGATAAAAAACATTTAAAAAAGGAGTGAAACTCTGAACTGTCAGTAAGTAGCTAATAATAAGTAAACAGAAGACAAATATCCATTCTGAAAAAAGGAGAAATTCCTTATTTTGAAATAATCAGGTCCCGAATCACACTTAGAAAAAAGGGGATTTTATTTTTTTAAGTTATAGAAAAAGGAACATTGGATTTATACATATAAGTGCAGATATCATCCCAATCATACAACGTTAGTTTGTTTTATTTTCATTTCCCTAATCAAAATTTAATTACAATACTAGTAATAAACATTAAAGTATAAAGTGTCAGTGGTGATTTTTTTTCTTTCTTTAAAGTTTGTAGAAAATAAAAGTAAATTTTTTGTAACCCTATTTAAAAAAAATATATCTATATTCTATAGATCGTCTTAAACGTATTTGCAGTGTATGCTGATAGAATTCAATAAATATCGGTGCACGATTTTATTACCGATTCAATAGTCAGTAGTAAGTTACTCAGTAGTCTTGCCTATTATAATATCCGATGACTGATCAGCATAAGTAACGGTCTTGTTCTCGAAACTAAACATGGAATATAAAAACATGTATGAAAAACATATCCACCGCGGCCGGCGTGTTGATATATGCGGTCTGGCGCTTTGTAAACATTCAACAGCCACTTATGTTTAAAAAAAAAACACCGGAAGAATATTCTTATTTTAAACGCTGGCGCCTGTTTTATTTGGCCGCACATTATGTTTCTTCTTTGCTTCACTTCGTATGCCTGTATCTGATTTTAAAAAGCATTGTCAGCTTTGTCTTAAGTTTTACTATTAATTAAATTTAAATATGGAACACTCATAGATGATTTGAGTGGGTTTTCGGCACCATCGAGAAAAAAGATTGTCGAAGTTTTTTCATAATTATTGAATTTCGTGTTGATATTGAGTGAAAATAGTTAATTTTGGTGGCATTTTGTATAATTTTGTTCAGTGAAAGTGCACAAATGAAATCATCATGAAGAAATTAGTGTAGGATCGTGTATTTCCTCGTTGCCGCCAAATCTCATTACATGGGCTTGAGTTATGAGGCCACCGCTTTACTCATGACTTACTGACGACTTATGACTGATGACTAATTATAATTGATATAAAATTTGATGCAAATTTCTACTTGACAAATGGCAAAATACTAACGTGAAGGCCAAAACCTAAAGAAAGAACAAGATGATTTGGGTAAAAATTGGTTGCACGCTCGTAAGTTCGGTTATTTAATTGAGTTATTCATTGGCAAAACCCACGTTTTGACGTCTGGGTAAAATGTACAGGAATATTTTTAGTCTGTTCTCAACATAGTAGCTATCTGTATCGTATATGTAGCCTATAATTAGTTTTGTATCGATCACCTAGTGCGTTCGTGTCTCACTTCTGGGTGGTCAAAAGATATATCCTTGGATACAATACCTACTTAGGTAAGCAAATGTTTATATGTATTTATTGAAATGTCACTTATTTCTGTTGTTATTTATATTCATGTAAAGAAATGTAGCTTATTTCTCTTGTGTTAGCTATGAGTGATTTAAGTACCTACTTGAAGCTAAGCCTAGAGCATTTTTAGACCTAGATCTGCCAATCATGACGAAATTTGACTGGTGTCCGACTTACGGCCAATATTAATAATCAATCCTAATCCAAAACTTGCTGTCAAAGATTGATATTTTGATCCATTTTTATGTTATCGCTTGCCAATAACATATCTGTGGACAGGATAAGTATGGAAATTACGTATAGGATAGGCCGTCGGATACGCAACTATCTAGATTGCTGGAAATCCATCTTTAGAGAAACATTATTAACATTGGCCGTTAGATGATCCTTAGATGTTCCGACACAAGATAAAAAAACATTTAATTCCGTTTACCAGGTAATTTATAGATGAAACATGGATATTTTTTTAAATTAACAAATTGTAACGTTGTACCAGAGTAATTGTATCTAACCAGTATTTTGTCGTTGTCGTTGAAAATGAGATTAAGAAAAATATGAAAGACAAGCTTTTATTTTTCCGATACAATCTTGTAAATTAAAGTGAAAAGTAAAAAAGTCGTACATTTTCGCCATTGTTGGACAAAATAAGTTTTAAATCGTGACGAGGTACCTAATGTGGCTAATGTATTAGTTAGAGTCGGTTTTTACAGTTTTACAGCGTTTAATTATTTAACTCTAACCACAGAATAAATCACTTCTCTCAGTGATGTCTACGTCATTGCCATTGGGCAAGGATTGAGCAAGGAAGGAGGAATTATTTATACTGTTTAATTGAAATAAAATACATTTTTTTAAGTTCTGAACAGATTTCCATAAATTGGGCACAATCCCTACCTACTAGTCATGGAGAAGTACAGGGGACATATTTAATCCCAGCATGCTGGTTGTAGTTAGAAGAAAACATATTTCAAAATAAAAACCAATTTTATTTAATAATTAAAAAAAAAATAGAACAGAAAATTAAAATGTCAGAATATTTTGGAAAATAAAATGGATAAGAACGTAACTAAGTAAAGTGAGTACCTACCTAAAAGAAAATATAATTCAACTAGCTGCCTGCTAGTTGAATTATATTTTCTTCTAAGCTATCCTATATCTCAAGTTGGATCAAAATGCACACGGTGTGCAAATTTAATTTAAAATCGGTTATGTAGTTTAGGAATCCATCGCGGACAAACATCGTGACAGGAGATTTATATAAATTAAGAAGATTAGAAATGTATTATTGTCACCTTAGTAACTGTCAATAGTCTCCGTAGCTTTCGTACTTGTATGAAAAGAGTAATCAATGTTGAGGAAGCCAGAAAGTAATGCAAGGATGTTGAGATTAGGCACTCGATACTCTCCGCCTAATCCGCAAGTGACTTGGCGTGAAAATATTATGTAGGTAGTAACAAAAATAGTGTTACAGTAATAAGCAAGCAAACACACGAAATCAGCTTGTGTACCTATACCTATTGGCTACTGGAGTCGATAGGTATAAATAAGCGCAACGTATGGTGGCTACTTACTAGAAAGCTAATTATCGCTGGTTATCGTAATGGAGACGCTAATGAGTTTTGTTTGTCGTAATTAAAAATTAATAGGCTTGCTAAGTGTATGCACTTTAGAGCAATAAATTCCGCGGTTCATGGAAATTTTTAGATTTTTAAGAACGGCAAATTACCAACAGGATTTGCTGATGAGAATCCGCCCATGACACTAAGGATTTGGTAGATAAGTTTGCTGGATATCTTAGTAAACTGGTTACTCTTGATGGTGGTGGGAGAGACAACCGTGCCCTATAGTTACCATGGATGTTATAGGTGCAACGTGTCTTGTGGTCGGAATGTTAGGTCTGTTTTGCAACCGGTTACCTACCCTCCGGACTGAAACAAGACCGAGTTATGGCGACAGGAATAGGTAACTAGCACCAGTGATCTTGTTGGCTTCTGCAGCAGTTGCAGCTAAATTGATGGTACATTCTGTACAGCAGACCAGGACTAATACGGGGAGATTTTAACTGTTGCGCTTGCAACTAGAAATCGTGTTTGTCCACCCCAATTGGGGATGGCTAAAGACCGCCCCTACAGGGGAGAAGCGTCATATAGGGACAAGGCTAAGATAAGACAAATAACTTGTAGGGAGGAAAGAGATACACGAGGAGCAAAGCCAAAGAAGTAGCAGAGCCTCGTGTATTCTCCCGAAGATTCGGCCCGTAAAACCATGAAGGTTGGAAGGGCCATGGGAGGTGGTGGGCTGTTGCACTTGCACTTGATATAAAACTGTGTGCGAAAACTAAAACCAAATTAAATTAAAAACATCGGGAGATGTGAAATGGTTGCATGTTGTAATAAAGAATACATACATACGTATCTTCAAGTCCCTTTGAGGCTAGGTAGTTTTTATCGAGTGCCAAATATTACGATTTTTTCAGATACATTTATTTTCCTTTAAATTCACTTTTTCATCATGTAATTTTTATTATAAATGCGAAAATTTGTAGGTACAATATCAATGTTAATTCCTCTATATAAGAGTCTTGGTTTTAGAAATACTTTACAATCAAGATAAGGAGAAATTTTGGCATTTTTATATATTTTAAAAAACCGTATTTCGGTCTTAAGAAGTACCTATACATTTCTTGCTGTAGCAGGGAATGAAAATTTTAATCCTAAGAATGTATGTCTGGAAGGGGATTTAGTTCCGCTATGAACGCTTAACACCACATGATGCCCATCACACTACACCGTCGCCGCCGGTTTCGGCGACGAAGACCTCTCTTGCGCCAGGCTTAGGCGCCTGCCGCCCGCCGAGCTACGAGCCTTCAATACTCTTCCATCAAGTCCACCCAGTAACCAGAACGCATCACCAAGTCAAGGTACGGTTTCCCGGGAGACAGCCCTTGGTGCTGGCGTTGTAGGTAACAGTCCAATGCATTTAAATAATGATGTCTCGGGCTGAGCACTCTGCTCGGCCCTAAAAAGCTCGGTAAAGTTGCAAAAAATCGCGAGATTAGCAACAATTTAGTCATTCAAAAAAAAACATAATGCCAATGTTTAAAAATTTAACGCAAAAAAAATTATGTATGTATGTAATTTTTTGTATGTGTTCAAGGGAGTTCGAGATTAGTTTGATTCACAATTTGGTCTCCTGGAAAATGTTTTTAATTATTTTTTTAATAATAAGTAGTTGATTTTGGAATGTTTTACATCGGATCCGACAGACTGCGCTACTGTCGAAGCATTAATGTCAAGCGATACGAAGTTTGCTGAGTCAGCTAGTTCAATATAAATTATAAAAATATACTGTTCAAACATTGTTAAGCTTTCGACGTCATCTTCCTTTATCAGGGTCAACTACTTAGTTGCCAAACTTTATGAATATAGTTTGCGCGCCATCAGTGATCTTTTATCGTTTTTAATATTTTTGTTTGTGTGTGCCAAATGCATGGTAATATTATGTGTATTATTTTATTTATTTATATTATAAGCGTTATTACTGAAAAATATTAGCGATCTGCACTTCTACACATAAACTATGTATGTGTGTGCCAAATTTCATACTCCTCCACTCGCGCAATTTTCTTAAAATAGGATCTAAATTCTAAACTTTCTCCTCCACGTACCTATTAATATTATGATGATAAACATGGCTGTACAAAGATACGTCAACTGTCTTATTATCAGTCATTAACTCTATATTTTTTATACGAAATTGGAACAGATCCCCCGTGTTGGACTGGGATCCTTTGAAAAATAGACCATCTGCTTTCATGCCAGACAGCTTGTAAAAGTCGAGCATAGGCTTACCGTCACTAACACCCTGACATCCTACCAGGTCGTAGAGTTTCGCAGCGACTCGCCCTTATTGGTACCACCGCCTCACCTATTCCTGCCACCATAACGTCCAATGCTTGCCGTTGATGTCTTTCGGTTCGGAGGGTAAGGTACGCGGTAAACTTACTTTTGCTCGAGGCCTAACATCCTTGCCTCAGGTTGGCAACGCAACATTACCACCTTTTGGTGTCTTTAGGCGGCGTGAATTTCTTACCATCAGGAAATCCGTCTGCTTGTTTGCCTTCCATTATCATTAAAAAAAAAACAGATTAAATGTTAATTGACGTGTATGAGTACGGCTTTAGATCTTGTAAATATTTAAGTATTAATTAATTCTGTCTTTAATTCCTTATTTACTTTCCATCAAGTGAGATGTGGCTCAAGAATATCAGCTGTAACAAAATTGGTACTCATAAAAATTATCTAAAAATATGTATTTGTTGTAAGAGAAAGCTATCAATTAGTGGCGTTCTCGGTAATGCAGTTAATTATCTTTATCTGTCGTAATTATATACTGACGTTTTTACTAAATATCTTGTTAGAGATATTCGGTGAATGTTTATTACTCATTAGCTGCACTAACTTCTAAGGTTACGTAGTTTTATAAAAAATCCTTAATTAAAAATTACATTTCCAATTTGCGGAACAATAAAACCAATATTATCAATGTAACATACTTATATGAATGTGAATCTTCATTACTATTTTTTACGACTAGAATTCTAAACAAATTGTGATGAAATTTTGGATCAAGATAGTTAAAATTCAATGTCAAACTGAGGGTATTTTTTTACCGCACGCAGTAGTTAATGGTAAGATATTTATAAAACTGTTGACAGTAACGTAAAAAAAAGTTTTGCAAAAAAATAGATTTGATTTAAATAATAGCAGCTGACATTAACGGTAACTCTCAATTCTTGTATGTTTGTTTACCTATCCCAAAAGAATACTGAACCCATTTTAATCAAATGTTTATTAAACCACTAGAATCTAAAATTAAAAGAATAGTAAACATACATCTATAGATCCCTTAAGTGTAGATTGAAATTCCTCTCAAAAAACTAACGAGAGACCTTACAATAGCTTAAAGTCCCTACTCCCTGTTTAGATAAGATATTCCTTAAAGTCGGCAAAGAACAATAAAAATCTTTAAATGTGTCAATGTCTTCAGATCAATTCTGGATTTATTACGTGAAGAAAAAACTTGACATCGCTTTTTTAACCAATTTGCTGATGAAAAAGTGTTAGCTAGGTCTTTAATCAATTTCATGTTGAGAGCAAGTGCAGAAAGCTTTAATTTATTTAAAGATTGATTAAGTATTAAATTGAAAATGCCTAATTTACGACGAGAGATGTAGTATCGAATCTTATTTACAAAAATCTTGTGACAAAATGTTTTTGATCTAACTCCACCCAAATGATTAGGTAGGTATGTGAATAAGAAAATTATATTTTAGTGTGAGAAAAAAAAGTGTATTTTATACCGTTAGGTGTCATATTATATATTGCAAAACAACGTTGGTCATTAAGGGTCCATATATGCTAAAATACGTCAGCAGTATAATGTTTTTTTTCATACAAAGCAATCATGGATCTTGGTGACAAAAATACGCAAGATTAACATTAATATGCTTTATAATACTAGTCTTTCCAAAACACGATTCACTTTGCTCGATAGAAAAAATCAAAAAGTTAACCCTTTTTTGAAAGCAAAACCCAACTGTCTACTTTAATAATGAAAATATCGACACCAGATTTAACATAAACATAAATAAGGACTATACCTAAAAGATAAGTGTTTCAGTTTTTATACTTTTTTTCAAATTACTTTTATAGTGTCAAAAATAGTGATTTGTCGCTTAAGACATTTACTTTAGAGCGCAATATTTCATAGTAATCATGGAACGGGGAGTGCGGCGATTGGCTCTTCTGGCTGACTAAGTATGGGGCCTTAATGTTTAGTTAGTACACTCATTCATTCATACGTACATATTTTCACGCTAAGACCCTAGCATGATCATTTAGCACTCGATACTCTTTGCCTACAAATGTCACGATATCTACAAATCTCCCTAGCAATCATAACTCTTTTTTCTATACACCACTTTTGGATGATAACCTCGACGATTAAACACATTCGCAAATTAAATATATTTAGTAGTTTCATTTCGACCACTACAATTATAAGTCGGTGCATTAGTAAATAGACTAAATCTTAAAACTCGACGGAAATGTGAGTCACATGTTATTTAAAGTTTAATTTGTCCGCTGAATGTAGACAAAAACATAAGGCGAGCAGTCTTTGATAAGTCTGAGTCATGATCACACTTATGTCGAGGACAGAAGAGCGTTGTTCAGATAGATTATACAAAAAAACTCTGTAACGCAGGATTAAATTCAGAAGTACTTAACTAGCGATTGATTTGGTTGCGACTCAATCCGAAACCGACTGATCGAAACTGGTGTATTACGACGAGGAGCCCAGGGATTCGAGAACTTTTTATTTATTTATTTTTATTTTTTTATGATATTGGAAGGCAACAAGCAGACGGATTTCCTGATGGTAAGAAATTTTCGCCGCCTAGAGACACCAAAGGTGGTAATGGTGCGTTGCCAACCTGAGGGCGGGATGTTAGGCCTTGAGCAAAAGTAGGTAAGTTTACCGGCTACCTTACCCTCCGAACCAGAACACGTCATGACGTTATGGCGGCAGGAATAAGTAAGGCGGTGGTACCAATCCGGGTGAGTCGCTGCGAAACTCTACCACCTAGTCAGGTGTCACGGTGTTAGTGACAGTAAGCATTCGCTCGCTTTTTACGAGCTG
Source organism: Calephelis nemesis (assembly GCA_002245505.1). Taxonomy (NCBI): domain Eukaryota; kingdom Metazoa; phylum Arthropoda; class Insecta; order Lepidoptera; family Riodinidae; genus Calephelis; species Calephelis nemesis. The sequence continues at coordinate 85,489 of NJDD01002376.1, forward strand.
CTTGGCAGGAAGGCAGATGGTCTATTCTTCAAAGTAGCCCGGACCAACACGGGGGAACTCCAGTTTTAGAAACCATTCTCCAAAAGAACATAAAATACCTAAACATAAAACTATCTGTATTGTAGTTAAGAAACATATCTATAACGCCAGCTCCCAAATAAAAAAAAATTGCATCGAAATCGGTTCACCAGTTCAAAGGAATGATGCTACCGACAGACATACAATCAAAATAACACCCCTCTTTTACTGTTAAAATTTAGAATTTTTTGAAAAAAATACGTAGGTATAAGATGGGTAGGTGGTGATTACTGAGATATAAGTTAAATAGGGTTTTTAAGGGATAAATAACAAATAAATATAGAAATAATACATAAGATACAATAATAATACAGTCTTAACTATCTTGTCTGCTAAAGAAAATATAAATATTAAATGACACTGTTTGGAAATTCTCCTAAAGCGGAAAATGTTTCATTTGTTGTTTTACCTAATAAAACCAAAAGCAACCCCACATTAAGGGTATTTATAGTTTAAATATGGCAACACGGCGGGAGACTCCGAAAATACACGATGTCAACGCCCATCTCGCAATGCAAGTCTATTTCAAAGCAACGGAGACGTCTCACGGACGATGAAACAAAAAGAAATGGGTAGACACATATAAATGCATTTTCAAAATTAACTTTGAAATTTTATGTGTTGTTAACTTTTAGTATCTTACAGACTCTGATCTTTGTGAGTATTGAGATCAACAGATCATATCTCATGTCTGTTGTTGGTTTTTGTATTCACTTTATTGTAATTGATTTCAAACCTAAATAAAACAAACACAAAATGTTATACTTTGTATCGATGGTAGCAAGAATCCATACATACAGATAGTTACAGAAAGAGAGACACGTACAGATTGATGTCTAATGTAAATGTTAATTAAATAATAAATAAATATCCCTGGACAAATCACACAAATTGAATCTAACCCCAAAGTAAGCAAATTATATGCTTGTGTTATGGGTGTTAGTCATAGAAATACTTATATATACACTAGAATAAATTTAATAAACACCCAGTCCCAGAATCGCAGATATCTAAACTTTCATCACACAAATGCCTGCCCCCGTCGGGTCGAACCCGAGCCTCGTGGTTGTTCGATGTAGTTAGGCATGTACGCTAGCCACTCGACCAACGAGAGGTCAAATTCGCGTAATTTTGTTTGGCAAAACTGTATTTTTTAAATTTATTGTTACAAAACCTATCCATTGATTTATTTAATTAATTTAATATTTATTTAAACTACAAAAACCGACTCTAACTATTTAATTACGTCACGATTTGATAATTCGTCTTTTGAAAAATAGGTAGCAATTAATTCCGAGATGAATTTAAACAGCATTCTATAAACTAGTCTTTTAATTATATAGTATAATTATGAATTAAAAACGACTAGTTTAATCATAATAAAATTAATATGGGACCACGTCAGAATCATGGCCTGTCTTTTTAAAAATGAACCATCAAAATCCATTTGTTACTGGCAGAGTAATCATGTAACAAACATACAAAAAAAGCATGCTCTCGAACTGAAAACTTCCTCCTATTTTGGTTTCACTTAAAAAATATGAAACGAAGAAATTGACATAGAAATTACTTTGTTAAATAATTCGATGTCAAATAGGTAACTAATATTAAATAAACCGTACTGTTTAGACAGTTATGGCGTTACTTGTCGAGACGGTTTTTTGTCCAGTGTTGCCAATTTAGCTGCGCTCTCTCATTTAATGGGTATTTTGCACTGGTATTGTTCCGGTGCGGTTCGCAGACGGTTTCCTGTTCACTTTCACTGGCCAAAGGCCTAGTTTTTTTGTAAAGTGTTTTTTTTTACATCAATTCAGATTATAACTTATGTTCAATTCGGCATTGAAAGCTTGTCTATAATATCATAAAGAAAAAATATGTGAAGCATTTCGTTATTATAAAACTTTTAAACGTTTTTTACGCATTTGTTGCCTAGCAACGGACATCGTTTATGTATTTTTCGACTTTGTAGGTAGGTACTTTTAAAATTTTCAAAAGACTTTGAGTATGGCTTTGTGAACTTAGGTATATAACTAGTTGATGGTCAGGTAGGTATATCTCAAAATTCAAGATCGCGAATAAAAAAAAATAAACATGGCAACGTAAGATCCATAAGTCCATCCCACAAATTATAAAGTACTACGTCCCTACTTAAATATATATAATTAACTACAATGTTACAATTGCGAGACTAAATCGTTGAACTAATTTTGATGAAATTTGATATTCACAAAACTTTAGTTAAAAACCCGAGTTAAATCGTAGGTTACTTTTCCCAAATCTTAACCTCCAAAGTTCTAAAATGAGGGTGATCATAGTCAAGGGTAAACTGGTAGTATTCATATTTTTTTTTTGTTTTAACGTGACATTTTTTTACTACAACAAATGAAAAGAAATCATGTTAAGGATTCTTAATCTCTTGTAAAATAAGAAATTTAAGTAAAATTAGACGTGACGTAGGTAACTAAAGGAACAAAAAACTGCTCTAAAAATCCCCTTCGTCAGACATAAAGGACAAACATATCAGATTTCTATTTGTATCGGCAGGAAGCGCATACACAATTATCAGTCTATCATTTCCACACTTCCTCGAACTAACAAAGCCCTAGTTTTTAGTATTTCCGTCATGCATACTGTAAATCGATACCCACCCCCCATTTCCCGGCCACGGCGGGGTGTAAGGGGCTTCCCTAATGACGGACAGGCGACAATATGGCTGGGTTACATTAACTTATGGTGAGGACAAAAAAAAAATCCAATACTTACCCTATATAAATACTTATTAACAAATAAAAATTGATTACCTACTTTATTATTTTTTTTGGATTATCTAAATTTAAACTAACAATAAAACTGTTGGATAACGCAGCCTCCTCATGAAAAAAGAATTTTGAACTTCAGTAGGGTAATACTCCTGAATCTCGATATCGTGACAGTACGAAATTGGAATCGTGTATGTATGTCGGTTGAAGTACTTTTGAACACAGTACTAGCGGATTATTAACATTCATTTACAAATAAATTCAATTAGGTAATCCGATAAAATATTTACAACTGACTATAAACTAAATGTTAATAATTCGCCAGTATTATATTCGAGAGTACCGAACATAACATACTCGATACCAATTTATAATATTGCATGGTACCTACGAGGTTCAAGAGCAACCCTACAACTTAAGCTACTGAAGATTTAACCAAAATTTGGTAAGTAGGTTCTAGCATCGATGTGGAGAACAGTGATGTTTAAATTATATAGAAGCCATTAGTTTGCAAATATCGCAATATCTTCCGAGTTCGCAGGATAACTCTTAATGATCTCAAAATATGCTACGCGCCATTAACATCTCACATGTTTACAGATTACACGTATTTCTTACCATCGGGAAATATGTTTGTCTTCTTAAACTATAACAAAGGCCTTTCAAATGTTATTGACTAAAGATGAAAGCCAATTGAAGATTATTGAAACGTCATAACCAATCCAGATAAGTACAGAACATAACCCGCATCAGACACAAGAGTTAACACCCGGACACATTCATACAACTTTATTTTTAATAGACTTGTTATTGTTTTGACTTCATATATACATGTATGTACACATGGCTTAAAGTTTAAACGTTTGATGAAATAGAAGTTAAATTTCTAAAACTTTAACCGAAAATTTATGAAAACAGATATATGTTAATCCAGGAGTAGGTATATACATGTATAATTAATAATTATATACGTATGCAATGTACGAACAAAGAGACAAACCGTCAAACGTCGCACACAACAGCGTAGTGGTGTATTTCTACATGGAATGGAACATCTAATTACATATACCTATCTATGGTGCCAAAGTTCAAAGTTCCACGATACACTCTGATGTGGTACCCACGGTTGAAATTCAGTTAGCGGGGAACAGAGGACAAAAAATTAATTAAAGTATGTAAGTGTCTATATATATATATGTCTATTGATGTTCGTTAGTCTCGCTAAAACACGAGAACGGCTAAACCGATTTGACTAATTTTGATTTGGAATTATTTGTTCAAGCCCAGGAAAAGTTGAAAGATAAGAAAAAGGGCAAAAGTGCGAGGAAACTAGAAAAAACATTTTTTTTTTCATACAAACTTTACACGGGAAAACTAATCTTAGATACAATTTCGAAGCAAACTGGAATAGCTCCTTCATATTTTAGACGTGCATCAAAAGTCTAAAAAAAAGTGTTATCAATAAATAAATAAATGTTCCTGACAAGTTACACAAATTGAATTTAAAAATTGCATATGTTCATCACACAAATGCCTGCCCCCGTCGGGAATCGAACGCCCAATGTTTGATCGGTGTAGTTAGGCGTGTACGCTAGCCACTCGACCAACGAGGCAGTTAGTTAGTTTGTTAGTGTTAGTGGGATTCAGTGGACTGTACTAAACGCTTACAATTTTATATGATGTAGTTTTTGTTGTCTGTTATTGTTCTATGCTTTTTCGTTGACTGTCCATAAAACATTTGGCCCACCGAGTTGGCATGTAGTCCAGTGATAACATTCGGTCCAGTAAGTACGAAGTGGCACAACCGCCACTATAACGGTACAGCCGATAAGGATCATTAATGTGCGCTGTGTTAATTAATTAAAAATACATTTTATTAGGTGCGATTCGTACTCGCCAGTGGACGTACTTTGTTTCCGCTCGAAGTTTTTTGGTGCACAGGTAGGGTTGCCAGGTCGCCAAGCCTAAAAGCCGGACAGTCCAGCCAGTTTGGCCGGACATTAAGGTAGAAAAGCCGGACACCCTACATTATTGAGGATTTTGTCTCAGCATTGGGTACAATAAAAATATGTATGTAAAACCAAGCTTTTTTAATTATTATTATTTATACGTGATGCCAAAACTTTGGACCCTTTTTTACGAAAATTACGCAGGAGCATAAAATTTGGCACACTTATAGTTTATGGGTAGAAGTGCAGAACGCTTATATTTTTAATAATAATGCTATTTTTTAAATGCTTATAAAGTACATTAAATTAATAAAAATAAAACATCATCCACACTACCATGCATTTGAAACACACGAACAAAATACCTTTTGATGATAACGATAAAAGATGGCGCACTAAAAAGTTTGGAAACAAAGTAATTGGGCTTCAGAAATGAAGATGGCGTTCTTATCAACAAGATATTAAAATTTATTATGGCCGAATTTCGACCAACGGCGACCACTTGTTATCATTAATCTTGTTAAATTCTAGACCGACGCGACATTCGACTCTCGTCGCCTGCGCTCGGCGCTTGGTCGTTCATGAAATGTAAAAAGCCTAACAAAAGCCGGACAGGCCGGACACGCAACCAAAAAGCCTGACTTTGTCCGGCTTTATCCGGACGCCTGGCAACGCTATGCACAGGCGTCCATTTCAAAATTCTGTATAAAATTGTCGTGTCATATATTCGTTTATAGTTATCGTATTTTTTTAAGGCAAACAAGCAGACGGATTTCCTGATGTTAAGAAATTCACGCCGCCTAGAGACACCGAAGGTGGTATGATGCGGTTCCAACCTGAGGATCTTAGGTCTAGAGCAAAACTAAGTTTACCGGCTACCTTACCCTTACCCTCTAAACTGGAACACGTTAACGGCAAGTATAGACGTTATGGCGGCAGGAATATGTAAGGCGGTGGTACCAATCCGGACGAGTCGCTGCGAAGCTCTAACACCTAGTAGGATATCACGGTAAGCCTATGCTTGCCTTTTACGAGCTGCCTGGCAGGAAGGCAGACGGTCTATTCTGCTTTTATATGCATATTCAGTAGGTTTGAGAATCGGTTACCATCTGTTTTTCATACCCCTAAGTGATAAGGGTGTCTCACTTCAATTTTTTTTACTAACATCACATTAAAAAAATAGCAGAAGAACGTCTACTGGGTCGATAGCTTATATACTATTATAATATAATATACATATTATGTAGTTTCTTGATAGTATTGAAATTATGCAGCTGATTTTAGCATTCACTCGGATCATCGTTTTAGTTATTCCTTCTGATATTACTTATTATATTATTATTATCTACAGGTGAAGGTTAGAGTAGCCGGCGGATACAGATAAATACAAGAAGTTCAATATCCTGGACTAGTTGACAGCGCACCATTACCATCATTGGTTTTTTTATTTTTATAAATGCCTAAACTTTTGCTAACCGCGAGGTTTTTACAACTTCACCGTGCTATATACCATCATTGGATACCTTTAACATCTATGGTGCCTGTATGTCGCTGTTGTCTTATACCACCAGGAGAAAAGTGTGTTTATTCTGTGTTTTCGCCAAATAAAAAATTAATTTATGTTCAAGTTAAAAAAATATCATCACGCTCATATCACCGAAGATGTTGGCAGAAATACAACCAAGGTCACTATCGGCTAGCCGAAGACACTAAGTCCCACAATGTGATAGGCAGCAAGGCTATCACTAACCGGGCACATATCCAATCCTAGCAACGTTATTTTTGTTAGGAAACGGAAATCAGAATAGATATTTCCATTTTTTGTGGCCCGACGCGGAGTTCGAACCTAGGACCTCAAGAAGTCAAAATCCAAGACCGGAATGGTAGACCACAGAGACGATCAAGTTACGGAGCAATTACTAACTAAAAAAAAAACTTAAAAAACAGTTTTTAGTTGGTAAGTAATATGTGAACTTCACCGTCAGTTGACCCTTCGGCTGCACGCAAGAGGTCAAAGTAATTTGTCTGCTGTCATTATTGATTGTGACCGAGTTATGGCAGTTAATGACCACACTGGGTATGATTTTGACCGTCGATAAAAAGTTTAGTGGATATAGACGACGTATGTTTTTTACCATCATGAAATCTGTCTGTTTGTTCTGTCAACAGAATTAAAAATAGGCAGTTTTTGTAGTAACTGTCGATAAAAAGTTTAGTGGATATAGACAACATATGTTTTTCACCATCAGGAAATCTCTGTGTTTGCAGAACAAAATAAAAAAATAGGCAGTTGTTGTAGTAACTCTTGAGTGCAGACACAAAATTTTAAAACTTAATTTTGCCACTACCGAAAATATAATATATTATAACTTCTTACACTATAATTTTTAACGAAATCCAGTTTGACATTTTTTAAATTTTTTAAGTATCTAAACTACGCACATATTTTTTTATTTTACTTTTGTAACAAAAGTTTGTTTTTATATTATTTATACTAAAATTACTGTGTCAACGGCGCTCAGCTTTAATAGTTGATTTCACACATTGTTGAATAATTTGTTATACCTAACATATTGATAATATGAAATGGAGTGTAGGTCCATATTACTATTTAAATTTACTACCTAATATTGGAGATATTACAGGATACCTAGCTAATTGGGGTAAGTAGATAGTTACTTATCTTCGTAACCCTTTTGTTTACTTATCAGTTTTCTGTTTGTTTAACTGTAATAGGAATACGAGGGTCAAACTGAAAGTTCTTAGAAAATCAAAAACTAAGCATTCTAGCAAGTTATTAGTTTTATTATAACTTTTCAAAATAGCGTCCATTTACATCAATACATCGCTACATTAGATGGAACCATTGAGAAAAGCACCTTGCCCACTCGGCCTTAGGGGTCTCTTCGACGGCGTTTTGAAAGCCACTGCTTCTTCGGCGTCCATAAAATGTTTTCCTCGAAGTTTTTCTTTTATTTTCGGGAATAAATAAAAATCGCAGGGTGCGAGGTCGGGGCTATACGGCGGGTGACCCAGTAATTCCACGTCTGAGGTCGCCAAATAGTCGGTGTGCGACGAGGCATTGTCGTGATGAAGGAGGATCCTGCTGCGAGGTCGTTTCTCTCGAACTTTTTCCGAAACAAGTGGCAAACAGTTGTTAGCGTACCACTCTGCATTAACCGTTTTCTGATCCTCTAAGACAACTGTCGCGTAATGACCTGTCTTTCCGAAGAACGAGGTCACCATCTTTTTTCCAACACTTCGACCTCT
>NJDD01002376.1:114229-124785 GCA_002245505.1 Calephelis nemesis
GAAAACTTTTTTGTGGCTACTTAAAAAAATACTTCGTGTGTTTTTTAAGACCTTAAAAAATAAGGGAATTTTTGATATATATGTCTTATTGGGACGCCATGGTTTGTGGTCAGGTACGATTTGGCCATCCTTCTTTAATATACAAAGAGATCCGGAAATGCAAACATCTAAATGTTTCATCACACAAACACCCGCCACCTCGGGAATCAAACTCTAGCCTCGCGGTTGGTCGGTAGATTTTGAGGTATACGCTAGCTCCTCGAGCAGCGAGGCGGGCGCAACCCAAAACTATCTGAGCATATTCCACTGATTTATTACATACATCAGTATCACAATTGTAATTTAAGCATCGCATTGGACTGTGGTAACCTATCTGTCTACAACTATTTTGACAGTTAAATTTGATCCCAATGCAGACCAATACGTTGTCGAGTTTCAGTATCACGATGGAGTATAACGTCACAAATGCATCACAGTGGCGTGAACCTTACACAATTATATAGCATCACATAGGACTATGGTAACCTACCTGTGTGCAACTGTTCCGGCTGGTCATATCGCTGCCGATGTAGGCCAGGATGTTGTCATGCCTCAACATCACGGTAGAATATATCTCGGTCTCCCGTCGCCAGCTGGCCTCGTCTCTGGAGAAAAATATCTTCACCGCCACCGAGTCAGCGTACCACGAACCCCTCCACACTTCTCCGTAACGTCCCTGAATAAATATGTTATATCAGCGAAGGATTATAACAACACATGATATAGTATATATAGTTATAGTCTGTCCAAGATAAGAAAAAAATGTAGTCACCGTTTCCGCTCACGTCATGTGAAAAATTAACCAATCAGAAAACAATTACCTAAGAACGCTTGATTTGGACTCGTTCAGAAAAACCAGTTGTTGTTTTACAGTCATCTGATTCTCACGCACTTTCGCTTTGTACGTGTATTCGCTTTGTCAATTTTTAGTAAAACGTAGTTAAAATTATTCATAACAAGGCGTAAATATTAATAAATCGCTTCAAGAACACTCACACTTTCAAAATTATATGTTACATACATTGACATAATCATAGCAATTCAATAAATGTAATTATTATGTAACATTATTCAAAAAGTCACTTAACCACTTTACATTGGATGATAAATAAGTAGGCAGAACTCTTGGCCGTTACGATACATGTCGGCAATACACACATATATTTGTAGCGATAGTAAGATTGTAGATTTTAAGCCCATTCTGTAAGTAGATTGACTCTTCAGACCAGTACAGTACAGTACAGTGGAGAACGATGATAAACTAACCAACGCTAGCCTTTACTAATCACTTGGTAGGGAGGAGCCTTTGTAATTGCTCTATCATTGTGATGTCTGTGTTTATTCTCGCAGTAGCACGGGTGGGTGGGTAAGATCGAGGTGTAGGTTACCTTCCCGATCCGCTCGATGAGTGTGGCCTGCCTGGCGAGGGTCCGCTGCACCATGAGCGGCAGGCCGGAGCCGGAGCCCGAGCTGGCGGAGCCCTCGAGGAACTGCCGCAGGGTGGAGTCCCCGGCCGCCGTCGCGCGGAGCGCCAGCGACCCCTCGCCCCCCACGCCTGTGGACATATCACTTATTTAAACCAACCGGTCTCAATTTTCATCCAGTAATCTATCTATACATCATATAATAAAATTAAGTATGCGAAGTCGTGAACAGTCATAAACAAATAAGTTTACTTCATTTAAACATTCCTTGCCTTATTCATAAAAAATAATTAAGCAACCTCCTAAGCATTGCTTAACTAATCATTTGATTAAGCCTTAAGCATTGTTTAAAAATTTGTTATTAATAAAGTTCATTTTGACAATGCTTAGTTAAATACTGTTTAACTTGGTAGGTTTTGGTAGAAATGTGGCTGTATGCGTATTTATTTTGCTAAAAGTGGATTAAATAGTTGTCATCCGTAGTCAACATCGTTGTTTCTGAATACGGTGTCGGACATCTATAACCTCTTGCTAAAGAGTATTTATATTTCTACGACAAAATACTCGTATTGTACTACAATAAAATTAAATTTATTAGAGTAAATAAAGTTGATGCAACATAGACACAAAACGTTTGAACTGATACACTGCATTTCAAAAATTATGTTTTTTAATGCATCTACATTACGTTACTAAGCTAAATATAAAATGATGTAATTTCTGTAATATTTTCCTCCATGTTGGTTCGAGTTCCTTTGTAGAATAGACCATCTACCTTCCTGTTAGCGCGTAAAAAGCGACCATAGGCTTACCGTCACTAGCACCGTGACAACTTACTAGAAGGTGAGTTTCGCAGCGACTCACCCGGATTGGTACCACCGCCTTACCCATTTCTGCGTTAATTCTTGCTGTTGAATTGTTCCAGTTCGTAGAATAAAGTAGGTAGCCGGTAAACTTACTTAACTCAGGTTGGAATCTCACCATTGCCACCTTTGGTGTCTCTAGGCGGCGTGAAATTCTCACCATCAGAAAATCTGTCTACTTTTTTGCTTCCAATATCATAACAAAATGCTCTGGAAAACTATTCGTTTCTTCATAGGAGTCATTGGCCATCTCCATAATGAAACATGTTATTACAGTCCTATATTGTTCCAAAATCCAGCATATCCCGTCCAATTTTGTCCACCCTTCAACGAAATCAAATATTTCAATGAATGTATTATAAAAAAATCATAAAAATACACAAATAAGCCATTTAATGGCTAGTCGTTGCATTTTGTCAATGCACATAAAATCAGCTGTTTGAAATTTAGTCAGCCATTTTGTTGATTAAAATTTAAAACAAGGGTCCGAGGTTGCTTAAAGTGACAGCTATTTAAGAGTATATTTAAACAGATGATTAACTCTAAATAGCGTTTATGAATAAGAATTTTTTTAAACATTAATTAAATTGGTGATTAAAAGTTAAGCAACGTTTATGAATAAGCCTGTCAGTGTTAGGGGTTTTATTTCGATATACATAGTGACATTTAAAGTACCAGCCACGTTTTGAAAAACGATTCTAAATCGATAACACTTCCAATCTCTGAAGTAATGAAAAATAAAAATAAAAAAACAATTTGTAATATTTACCCAACGCAAAATACAATATACATAGTCATAACGTAATTAAATCATTCAACTGAATCCTGCCGACCGCAATCGCCTGCGCTGGCCGGTAACGTCATGACTCTTACTAAGTAAGTCATAGCGTGACAACAAGCGCAGTATTAAAACGGGCTATTTTAAACGAATGTTTATAAAAGTAAATATTATACAATTTGGCAATAATATTTAAAATGCATTATCATATTTTGACAAAACTCCCTTGCATTAAAATTTTGCCTGTCCTTTGAAAGTTACACTGTATATGGGGGTGAACTATTATTACAATAGCGTAATAATATGTGACGTACCTTCATAGAATGCGCTGGTCATCTGCGGATTGTAAACATTGGATGTGAAGTACTTGGAATCGGAGCCCAGCTTCTGCGCCGCTCGGGACACTCGCAATCTACAGCAACACATATTTTTTACTACAATTGGTACTTACCGCTTCACCTACATTTCACATTATTAACCGACTCCATAAAGAGGTTATTTTCAATTCGATTGTTTTTTTTTAACGCGATTACTTGGCCAACTTTGAATGGATGGACTTTTTATGATTCTTTTTTTGAGATAAATAAAATAAACAAATATCCCTGGACAACTTACACAAATTGAATCTAACCCCAAAGTAAGCAAATTATATGCTTGTGTTATGGGTGTTAGTCAACGATTCTAATATATAGAAATACTTAGATATCAGAATAAATTTAATAAACACCCAGACCTGGAAATGCAGACATCTAAATGTTCTTCACACGAATGACTGCCCCCGTCGGGAATCGAACCCGAGCCTCGCGGTTGGTCGATGTAGTTAGGCGCATACGCTAACCACTCGACCTAAGGTGGTCTGATATTAATTTTATTACAATTCCACTAGTGGCTGTAGAGTTGTAAGCTTGTAACTTGAAGTTAATAATTCAAACATTTTTGTTTATGTTAACAGCCTTATTGATGACATTGTCAACATAAGCAAAAATTGCTACTACTAGTATGTTGATAAAATGTATGTGGGACTATTTCGGAACCATTTGTTATCTTTCGAAAAAAGAATTATCAAATTGCGACGTGGTACCCAATGAAATAGTTGTAGTCGGTTTTTGCAGTTTTTTTGGCCTTGAATTTAGTTTAATTTGCTATGTTGTCGCATTGAGGCTTGGCAGGTAAGTTAAAAGTACTCTTTATTGTGTGAATTTCTACACGAGAAAATTAATCAACTTGTTTCTAGTATGTAGAGTAGACAATAAAATCACAATTCCATCAAAATCCTATGGTTTTCCTTGATATCCATACTAATATTAAAGATCCAAATAAAATAATTTAATTTGCAACTTTCCGCAAAAAGAAGTAGGTACGCATATATATAGCAGGACAAAAAAGGAAAGCCAGTGCGTTATGAGTGGATTGGACTCATCAGAAGCTGAAGACCCCAAATATATCAACCTCCACACCACAACACACACACTACTAAACTGTTTTATTAGCTAGCAATGCAAAAGTTTGTGCCAGGCTCTCTTTCATAACCGCTTAATTTGTTTCCAAAAAGCATAATCCCTAAATGACTATAATAGGAAAAGTTTGTATGAAAAATCATAACTATCCTACACTGACAAAGTCGCGAGCAAACAGCTCGTGTGATTATATGTAAAAACTTTATATTGACGACATTCTATTGTGAAGTTATTGAATTTCAGATCAGTATTTTACCACTTACATGTGTACAATTTGTGAATTCTAACTCTTACCTATGTGTTCTACGTAGTAGCAGCACAGCAAACACAGCAAGAGCACACAATGCCACAGTACAGGCTGCAACACCAACCCACAACCTCCAGGCCGTCTCCTCTAGAGGCTCTATAGAAGTATCAGCAGCTAGCTCGGGGAAGCTGCCATTGTTACACAATTCTCCTTGGCAACATGTAATATTTAACTGCCCCGTGTGGCGTTTACGAGGGCTGAAATTAAATAAAATTTAAATTAGTGCATTATGGACACACAAACAAATATCTGATATCTTTGACATTAAGTATCATCAACATTTCTTTTTGTAACAACACTAAATTTCAAGCCTTTTAATAATGCCTGACAAAACTTACATGTTATAGCTAGGAACCGAAGGATTACATCATCTTTCAAACAAAATGAAATCCGCATCAAAATCTGTCCATCCATTCAAGTCATGTGTTGCAGAAAGAAAATAGACACACATAACAGACATGTCACTTATGCTCTTATTTTTGCGTAGGGGATTAAAAATACTGCCTGCTCTGCAACAGTCATTTTGATTTGTTTATGGATAAGAATTTTTTGAGCTTTTTTGGTGTAGATATGTGATGAACTCATCGCCCACTAATGAATAAAAGGAATAATTCAGCAATTTATATTGTCGTATTATTTTGGTGGCAGTATTAAACTAGATACTGCTATTGGAACTGCTAGCCTACTCTTAGCATAACTACTCTCCATGTATATAATATATTCTTGTTTAGGATCAGGGCTCACCATTTACTTAACTTACACAGTCAAATCTGCAAACTTCTGTAGGGCTTTGATTTGTATGAGCGCAACTCTTATAAAAGGAATTTCAAAACATATATTGCAGACCTTAAACTGTATTACTTTTTATATCACAATTGCATAATTTGCTTAATTTAGGATTACAATTATACATAAATGTTTATTTCGTACCCTTGTGATGCCTGATTAGTTCTACATGTAAATTGATAGTGGTCACTATGTGATGAGCAGCCTCTTGAATATCTGAGTTCTCCATCAGAGGCACGGACTGTTGATTTGAAGCAATACAAAGCTGAACCACATGTCTGCCCTCCCCCTGCATCTTCTTTTTCACATTCTGGAGATTCACACTGGTAGCATTTGTATCTGTAATGCAATATTAATATATGATATTACAGGAAACACACAAGCAGGCAGATCTATTGATTCCAAGGTTTTAAAGTGTTGATTTGGGTTGCGAACCTGAGTAGTTTGTTAATGCTCATAGCTTGTAAAACTTGAGCAGGGTTTTACTTGCCTGGTTTGGTAAACCATTTAATTGGAATAGTACAGGTACTTGATGTTTGTTTTGATTTTTTTACTTCTGAGGTTAGGGTAGCTGGTCAATTTACCGAAGCAAGAAGCTTAACATACCGGCCTCGGACAAAGTTCCATTGCTATTTAATATGTCTGTAGGTGACACAAACCTATAACTAAGAAATCTACTTGCTTATTTGATGGTTAATGCTGTAAACAAAAAATAAACCTAAGAACACTCAGACTGGTAATATAAAAATATAAATCTTACTTATCTATATAACTATTACAAATCAATAAAACAAGCTTTAAAAAATATTACCTTTTTTGAAACTTCCTCCTTGTTGCAAGAACAAGTAATAAAGATTAATATTATCGAGTAATAAATAAAATAAGCATAGTGGATACTTCTTTGATTTGTTACATTTATGGCCAATGTCACTGATCTCTGCCAGTTTTGGTACTGAGATGCCTTGAATTGCCCAAGGGCAAAATAACTAGCTACTATTACAATACAAGGTAAATCTTAGTAGATTTAATATTATATATATATATATCATACTAGCTGTTAACCCCACAACTTTCAGTAAGAAAATGAAAATCTAATTAAATTTTTGCAGCATTTATGTCATCAGTAGTTGAGGTGACAGACATTAAAATATGAGGTCTTTTCAAATTAATGCTCCAAAATTTACCCAGATGTTCTGAATATTTAACTGAATCAGTAAAAAGAAAATTTAGACTTAAAATAAATAAAATATAGCACTTTTAAAATTTGCTATTACGATACTCAATTTCAATGACCCCTGGACCACATGTAGCGCGACAACACTGTAGATACAAGTAGGTAGTATTTCGTACAGATTTTAAGGATGTATTTTGGACAGATTTAATTAACTTTAACATTACATCAATAGTTGTAAAAAGAGTAATAAATAGGAAATCAAATAACATTGATAGGCAAATATGTTACTACAACAAATAACATATTAATTAAAGTACCTAACTAATAGTAATTTTAGACATGCTAAAAATTTTAAATCAAACTTATTTACAATATTAAATTACATACTTATTCCTATTATTTACATCCTGTATTGAACAAATCCACCATCAATTCACAAGTAAGCATGGTTATTGATATGTCTAAGTAATGTAAATACCTAGGCTATCTTCTTCATTTTTACCTTTACTGAGGTCACTAATATTTATATTTATTTTCACTTCAATTGTAAGGTATTAAGAAGTTCACTATTCCCGTAAGTGAAATTTGTCAAAGATTATACCACTACCACTTATGAAGAAGTAGAAAGGCATCAGGTCTGGTGATCAGGCTGGCAGTCATACCAACCCTTGGGCTATACAACTTTCGCTATTAGAAAGATGTTTGCTCACGAACATACCATACAAATTAAATTGAACAATAGCAATTAATAAATTAACACACCTCATCTGCGACCAAAACGTTGACTGACCAAATAATTTAGAAATAATAATTTGTAAATAGCTGGAAAGGGGTATTAGGTCCGCCATGCACAGGCAAAGGTTGTTTAAGGAATTCTGTTCACCCATACAAATTCACTCAACTTCGGCAGATTTGTTTGGTTTTGCTTTGTAATTTTGTTAAAGAATTCCGTTCCAAAATATTATGAACGCAGCGAATCCATACAAATCTATGAAAATGGAAGAGTTCCAAATCTAAGTTTATATGTAGTAACTTACCTACATTGGGAACTTCCTTGTATGGACTTTGAGTAGATTTGTAGGGGCTAAATTTTCGTTTCGAAATTAGGCTAAACAAATCTAGCAGAAAAAATGAGTATTATATACCTTGGTTGTTGGACCATCATCTTTTTGTCGAAATATGCGTCGTCGAGAACATGATTTTCTGATTTTCGATAAGATATACTGTCATGTTCAGTATTATCCAATACAGGCAGACCAGCTAAAACAGAATTAAAAACATCAGTCACATTTAGATGAATCTTTCTTTGTATTCGTACAGTATAAATTAATAATTTTACAAACAGAACATTAAAAATTGTAATTGAGGAAGGTAGAAGTTTTCTCAAGAAGTACAACGTTTATTTAACGCAAAATCAAATGTCGTTTCGTTTCGTCACAAGCGAAAACAATAATAAAAGAAATGAAAACCACAGGTAGGAAGCTTCATGTTTTTATAGGCATTCTCTAAGTTAAACTTTTCAAAAATTTGAGCACTGATTATTATCATCTAGACGCAGTTATTGATTGTTATTTTATCACAAATTCTCACCATTACACACGCTAATTATTAAAAATATGAACAAATAATGTAAAATGACAACGTCCGCCATTCTTCATTCATCATAACAATACAGTGTTGCCACTTCACACTTGCCTTAACCTTGGCAGTTACCACTGGTTACCACACTTCACAGTCTTTGGTTGCCAGTGGCCATATATGTAGTACTTTAGATGGTAAATGCGTTATAGATCCGCTCTTTGAGTATTCAAAACAAAACTGCCTCTGTGGTCTAGCGGTTCAGTTGTTGGACTTGACTGCATGAGATCCCGGGTTCGAATCCCGGGTCGGGCAACATAAAGAAAATTGAGTTTTTCCATTTTTCTAATACAAATAACGTTGCCCGTGATACGTGCCCGGTCAGCGATAGGCTTTCCACCTGTCACATTGTGGGACTTAGTGCATTCGGCTAGTCGTAGCTTACTATAATTAAGTAATCTGTGGTTGTAAGTACCCTGATTGTGCCTTTACCTACTCCAGACAAACCCCATACATCATTTGTAAAATTTCTTCAATTCAGCTTTCTAGCTATCACGGTTTATGAGATACAGCCTGGAGACAGACAGACAGCGGAGGCTTAGTATTAGGGTTCCGTCTTTAGCCTTTGGGTGCATCCCACCGTCGCGGTAATCGCGGTATTACCATACCATACCATACCAAATTTGTCCATATTAGCTTACGGTAGTGTTGCCTTCACGCATACCTTCCTGACCCATCTTAAAAAGTTGTAAATAGTTCAGAATAAGTTCAAGCGAACTGTCACCGGTGCTCCGTGGTACGTTCGCAACGAGGACCTACATAGCGACCTCGATTTAACCACGATAGCGCAGCATTTCAAGGAACTATTGGAACGCTACTTTGAAATAACGGCTGCCCAGCCTAACCCGGTGTTAGCACCGCGTGTGACTACACCGGCCGCGAACACGCCTACCAATCATAGAAGACCCCGTCACATGTTATCGGATCCTCCGGACCCAATAACCACGGCAAACGCCATACTCTCTCTCAACCCGAACCCAAACACACAAAAAAACATCACACTACACCGTCGCGTCGCCGCCGGTCTCGGCGACGAAGATCTCTCTTGCGCCCGGTGCCTAACGCCGAGCGACTAGCCGTCACTTCTCCTAACAAGTTCACCCAGTAACCAGAACGGTGCTGCGATGGGGTGCAAATCGAGGTACGGTCTCCCGGGAGACAGCCCTTGTTGCTGACGTTGTAGGGAACATTCCAATCCATTTAAATAATGATTTTTCGGGCTAAGCACCCTGCTCGGCCCAAATAGCCCGGTGAGGTTGTAAAAACCTCGCGATGAGCAACAAATTAGCCATTCAAAAAAATTTTTTTTGGGTACGGAACCCTAAAAATAAACTAATGAAGCAGTAAAATGTCGAATACTTACCGTCACTTGGAACATAGTTTTGGAGCAAAATCAGGTCGCGAAAATTTTACGAAAATGGATATAATTATTTCGAAGCATTATCAGACATATCCTACTCATCGCATTCACAATCGCATTATAAAGGGAGGGGCAGAAAGAAATGGTGTTTTCAACTATGTTAGCATCAGCAAAAAGTAAAGCTGTAATTACGGTTAACTCGCTGCATTCGATCTTATTGGATCTTATGCTACATCCGGTCTTATGTCGCATCCGAACTTTGACGACCTTTCTTAAGGAAAATCTAGAATAGAATTCATAGAATTTTGAAAGTTTGGCGTGAGTAACAATATACTTATGTGCTTGTGTTTCTGTCTAAAATATTTTAGCGTCGTAACAGATAAATCGAGTTTAGTGAAGTTGTCAGTAGGTGTGTTCTTTGGTGCAGTTCGTAGTTTTGAAATTTAAATCATATATTAAATATCATTCCTCGACTTTTTTTTTATCTTTATTTATAGGCTTTAGTCGTGAAACGACTATGCCAGCCTTATGCATAATATCTTAAACTAAATAAATCAGTAGGTATAATACAAAAAACATAACACAAAACAAACTTAATCTAAAAAAATTAATTCAACAATGAAAATGAGCATTAACTTTGGTTACTTCTAATTTTTGTTAGTACCTCAAATAAATTAACTAGACACAAACATATTAATGAATTCGGCTTAGCGAGTATGGCATTCACAGA
>NJDD01002378.1:0-13534 GCA_002245505.1 Calephelis nemesis
TCTAATTTTAGGTTAGTTTAGACTAGTTTGTACCAAGCGAATCGGCACCAATATTTTTGAATAATAATTATTACTAAGTCTATTAAGTTGTAGCCCTGATGATGCTGTAAAAAGCGAAACCGGTAGGCTATTTATAAAATAATAAAATATAAGTTATACGTAAAACAGTACAAGTGTTTCTTCATTTAAAAATATGAATATTTGGAAGTTTTACCAAGCGCCGACGATGGAAAATATCAAATATAAAATACTGTTATCATTAATTATAATTTTTTACTCATCTTAAAACTTTATTTTTTTGCCTCCTCCGCCTCAAAAAAAAAAAATCTTGACCTTCACCGCTCTACCGTATCACCAACACGCTTATTTATAGAACGTGTTAAGTATCTCCGTATATTTTAAGCTCTTAATTAGAATTAATGGTTATAACAGAAACCTCTACAGGTTTATATTTAAACGTGTTAATTAATTAAGTAGATTTTTCGCTATGTTATTT
This sequence comes from Calephelis nemesis, assembly GCA_002245505.1. Classification (NCBI taxonomy): domain Eukaryota; kingdom Metazoa; phylum Arthropoda; class Insecta; order Lepidoptera; family Riodinidae; genus Calephelis; species Calephelis nemesis. Next base: position 497 of record NJDD01002378.1, read on the forward strand.
GTATCTATTTCATTTAACTAGTGGTCGCCCATTGGCCGAAATACGACAATAATAAATTTTAATATCTTGTTGATTATTCCATCTTCATTTCTCAATACTAGCTACTAAACTATAAGAATAATTAGTGCGCCATCTGTGATCTTTTATCGTTATCATCAATGTATTTGTTTGTGTGTGTCAAATTCATAGTAGTGTGGGTAATGTTTAATTTATTTATTTAATGTACTTTATTAGCATTATTATTGAAAAGTTTTAGCATTTTGCACCTCTCCTACACATAAACTATAAGGGTGCCAAATTTTATGCTTCTGCGTCCTCGCAATTTTCGTAAAAATGGGTCCAAAGTTTGGCATCACGTATTAATATATAGATAATGTTTTATCTTACAATATGCGCAGGTTTCGTTTATTTCACGAAATACCATATTATGAAACGTCCACCATGAGTGTTGGTGACACGAAGCGAAAATATCCCTTAGTCAGATACTAAGGACACAACACCCTAGGTTCATTCCTAGCCCTAATATAAGGTGTAATATATAATAGATAGATATGTGCGGGATGTGTGCACCACTGGACCTACGGGTGGTGAATATGTGGTGATTTTCTCAAAGATGACCCAGCAGGCTCACTTGACCAATCAAGGACTTGAAGTAATCTTGTAGTCATATGGCATGGCTTATGAGATTAGAACCAAGGCTTACATCTATTTTATTGAATAAAATCTTTAACATTTATACAAAGTACACCGACACACACATTAATACAAAAATCTCTGTATTCCATCTGTTTGAATTGTGGATTTTTTAATAACATTGGAAGGCAAACAAGCAGACGGATTTCCTGATGGTAAGAAATTACCCTCCAAACCGGAACACGTCATGACGTTATGGCGGCTGGAATAGGTAAGGCGGTGGTACCAATCCGGGTGAGTCGCTGCGAAACTCTACTACCTAGTCAGATATCACGGTGTGAGTGACGGCAAGCCTATGCTCGCCTTTTACGAGCTGCCTGGCACAGAAAGGCAGATGGTCTATTCTGCAAAGGAGCTCAGACCAACACGGGGAAAAAGCAACAGCAGCAACTTTTGGTGTTAAGCCGTTTGAACGTGCTCATCTGTAGAAATTATGGTTTTTAGGGAAAAACCATAATCTGGGTGCTGATTGTGTATCTCAGTTTCCAACTCAAAGCGGAAAGTGTACATCAAATGACGTCATTTGTGTTTGCTATCTCTATTGTATTTCTGTTGGTCACTGGAGATAGCAAATATAAAACACGTCATTTGACAGCTACTTGATGTACACTTTTCCATTTTGAGTTTGCAACCGAGACACGTAATCAGCACCCTGGTATTATTTTCAAGCTAGTAGTATTTTTTAACTACCTGCATGTTTTTTTAAATTATTGTAATACATTAGGATGCTGCTGCGACAGGATTTGTTTATGTATTTGTTATGTGTTTTTTGGAATGTTTAATCTAAGATGTTTTTAAAGTTTATTGTATGTGCTTGTCAAAAAATATAATGATATATTTCAACTGTTGACGTATTTCGAGTGTAAGAAATGTTGTACCTACGAAATAAAGATGACGAATTGAATTGAATTGTGGTTTTCGCTGGCCAATTCACCTCCGCATGTCAGCAATTGATTTGCATGTTTAATGTGACTTTGCTTGAATACTTCCTTTAACTTCCAAAGCCAATGAAAGCCAATGATGTTGTCGACCGACAACATAACTGAGATCTATAGTGTCAAGTTCTGTGTGAAAAGATCCGAAGTTAGGTTGACCTAGTTAGGCCCCCGTGTTGGTCCGGGCTCCTTTGTAGAATAGACCATCTGCCTTCTTGTGCCAGGCAGCTCGTAAGAGGCGAGCATAGGCTCACCGTCACTAACACCGTGACATCTGACTAGGTGGTAGAGTTTCGCAGCGACTTACCCGGATTGGTACCACCGCCTTACCTATTAAGGCCGCCATAACGTCATGACGTGTTCCGGTTCGGGGGGTAAGGTAGCCGATTAACTTACTTTTGCTCGAGGTCTAACATCTTGACCTCTGGTTGGCAACGCACCATTACCACCTTTGGTGTCTCTAGGCGGCGGAAATTTCTTACCATCAGGAAATCCGTCTGCTTGTTTGCCTTCCAATGTTATAAAAAAGAAAAAAAAAACCTACACCGAGCTGATAATAGGATGAAATCGGTTTTGAAGCAAATTTAGTCTATCAGAAAATATAATAAAAAGGGGTTGCCTAAAAAAACCTAGTATTTTTTTATTTTTTTATTATTTAATTGGTGCAATATTAAGATATTATCCCAACTTAAAGTAGGTATAAGACGAAGTTGCAGAAGTTGGGTCGCCTGTTATATATCTGGATTGCCAGGTATACACAGATAATTGTCAATGCAATTTAATTTCACGGGATCAGATAATAGAAAAAAAATATATCAACGCTAGTGCATTTTTGTCACAATTTTTGATGCATATTACGACGTATCTTCACGCTCATATCCCCGAAGAGGTAGGCAGAGGCACAACCATGGCACCCACGACTAGCCGAAGATACTAAGTCCCACAATGTGATAGGTGGCAAGCCTATCGCCAACCGGCCACATTTCCAATCCCGAGCAACATTTTTTTTCATTAGAAAATTGGAAAAACCCAATTTTCTTTTTGTTGCCCGAGATTCGAACCCGGGACCTCATGCAGTCAAGTCCAACAACTGAACCGCTAGAACACATAGGCGATCGTCTACTTATTAAAAATGAGTAGATATGTATTTAAGCGTTCCTGGAAATCCTACCCCTAAAGGGGTAAAAATATAGAGTGATTGAAAGTTTGTATGAAAATCCTTATAAGTGGGTTATAATACCTGTAAATATATTAACTGCCACGCGAGCAAAGCCGTCGGTTACAGCTAGTATAACATAGAATAAAAAATGAACATTTGAATACGAAGTTTCAAGTTGAATATGAAGTTTTTCCCCTAGTTGGTCCGGGCTCCTTTGCAGAATAGACCATGTGCCTTCGTGCCAGGCAGCTCGTAAAATGCGAGCATAGGCTTACCGTCACTAACACCGTGACATCTGACTAGGTAATAGAGTTTCGCAGCGACTCACCAGGATTGGTACCACCGCCTTACCTATCCCTCCCGCCATAACGTCACGACGTGTTCCGGTTTGTAGGATAGCGTAGCCGGTAAACTTACTTTTGCTCGAGGCCTAACATGGCCTGGCCTTAGGTTTGCAACGCACCATTACCATCTTTAGTGTCTCCAGGCGGCGTGAATTTCTTACCACCAGGAAATCCGTCTGCTTGTTTGCCTTCCAATATCGCAAAAAAAAGTAATGGTTTTTGGAACAGATGCAGACGTAGCTATAAATAACTAACAGTTATAATAGAAGATGTAATGCTGGAATCAATGAAATTATCTTTGCACTTTGTTTTAATAGGAGAGCTAATTTATAGAGTGGTGATACACTCGCTTCTAATAATTATGTACTTATCCCATCGTTAATTTTAGAAAACGAGTTGAGCTTGTCAGAAAAGCATGTATTTTAAGCATTTATTATAGCATAAAAAAGTATCTTCACGCCCATATCCCCGAAGAGGTAGGCAGAGGTACAACCGAGGCACCCAAGACTAGCCAAAGACACTAAATCCCACAATGTGATAGGTGGCAAGCCTATCGCCAACCGGGCACATTTCCAATCCCGGCCAACATTTTGTACTTAGAAAATTGAAAAAATCCAATTATAGCATACATTTATTTAATTCTATTATACAAATAAAATGTTCTTTGTCACTGCTTGATTTCACAAAAAAATTCATATAGACTTATGTACTATCTCCTGTGGCGCACGAGTTCACAAACAAGATGTATACATAAGGGACATCTATATATCAAGCGTGAAAAGAACAGCAGTATTGTAATTTAAACGTTAAAAATAAAACTCATTTAAATGTTTTCATAAGTTTTTGTAACGCTTCTAAGAGGGTCGGTAGTGGTTTTTTTAAATATATAAATAATACACTTACCAAAATATATGAAGAATAAAAAGTGTAATCTCATATCCAGACAGTAACAGCTATCATATCCATGATATTTGACAAAAAAAATTGAAACCAGACTAAATCATTTATTATAATTGCTTATACACGCTCCCTAGGCGCATATACACTGGTAATTGAAACTAGCTACAGTATCACTTATATAACTTTAAGTTCCAAAGTAGTTTTATTACACTCGAGAGCAAATAATTAGGGTCGGTTGAAGAAACCTGAATATCTCCAAAATAAAATTTTTGTTCGTTTTGTTTTTTTTGTTTTTTTGTGTTTGATTCAAAATTTAATACGTTTTCAATGCCTTGGTTTCTATCAAGTATAAGTTGTATATTTTTTAATTTCTTATTTACAAAGTTTTATTTATTTCATTGACTAAATTTTAAATTTTGTATTAAACCCAGATTATTTCGTTGCGAATGTTTTTTTTTTCATTTTCGAGATACTAAAGTTTCTTTAACCGACCCCAATTATTTGCTTTCTAGTGTAGTTAATAAATTATGTAAAACTTAAAGGCCTACATAAAATTCGTTAGTTCATACAGCAAATTATTTATTTCAAAATTTTTACAAATATTTAAGTTGAGGTATTTTTCGGCTTGATACGAAAGGGTTACAGGTTTAAATCCAGTCTGGGTTGCATTTTTTTCAATTTGTAGAAATGTCAAACTTAGCCCAAGGCAAGTACTGAAAATTAAAATACCTAAAAGAAATGAATAATTATTACGTGATGCCAAAACTTTGGACCCCTTTTTACGAAAATCGCGATTACGCAGGAGCATAAAATTTGGCACATTTATAGTTAATGTGAAGGAGAAGTACAAAACGTTAATATTTTTCAACAATAATGCTTATAAAGTACATTAAATTAATAAATAAAACATTACCCACACTCCCATGCATTTGACACACACAAATAAATATATTTATGATAACGATAAAAGATCACAGATGGTGCACTAATAGTTTGGAAACAAAGTATTTAGTCTTGAGAAATGAAGATGGCGTTCTTATCAACAAGATATTAAAACTTAATATGGTCGAATTTCGACCAACGGGCGACAACTAGTTTTATTTAAGTCTTTGACAAAAGATTTAGCAACACTATCATAGTCATATTACATTTCCTACATTTCCATTTCATTACATTTCCTGAATAAAAGTTCAATATCATATTACAAATTAAAATGAATACTTTAAATCAATAACAGAATATTCATTCATCAAGTAAAGTCTGATTAAGTCTTAAAAAATCACAGTCGGCAGATTTGCTTCTTTTCGTTACATATACTTTCGTACTTTAAATCATAGTCAGCAGATTAACTTAAAATTTAAAATTAAAAATCTTAGTCAGTCATGTCAATATCTCTATATAAAATAAATAAAGCATTAAATAAAATAAAAATCTTCATTTCATTCAAAATATTATTAACAATAAAAAAATACACAAAAATATACATATAGCATTTTAAGCGAAATGCGGTGGTACGTTTGTTGCAAAGGGAATTTCTCCGTCTCTTTTGCATACGTGACCAAAAGTTTTGCTTTATGGTAGCGAGAAGATGGTACCGGTATTGATTGAATTATAAATTTGTGTTTTTTATGTTTTGGATGCAGTTCTTCGATCATCATCGCAAGATTCAGAATCTGAGCTCAGTGTGTTTGCAGCAATCAAAGATTCTCCGAGCAGTAACCTGAATACTCTTAGTTGAGGAATCCTTTTTATTGGGGGTTTTGCGCTTGATTTCATGGTTTTTGAGTTGAAATCAAGAGTTAGGCACTGCTGGATCCACCATATAAGTAATGAAACGCAAAATCCAATTCTTGGATCGGGCCCATGCGGGACACACAGACAACATTCTTTCAACCATATCAGCCATGAACCGATTATAGTTCTTGATAACTTCTAGGCTACTTAGAATTTCATATTGTTTTATGCGTTTTGACCACCGTCTACAAGAGTCTGGAGAAAAAGCGGCATATTGCGTTGATGTAATCAAAATTGGCTTATTATCCAGCCATCGCGTTACAGCGATTGTCACATCCCCCCGAGATAAAGTCTCTGAGATACCACAGAAGAACACAAAGATTGTTCGGATTCCGGACGGTTTGTTCCTTCGTCCAAATCACTAGAAGAACCAGAGTCAGAGTCGCTGATATCAGAGTTTTGCACCAAAACTCCGCCTTTGTTGGGTTCTCTTCATCTGACAAATCAATATATGATTGGTAACCTAAACCTAAGCCAAATCTAGCAAATCAACTTGAAAGTTTAGTAAAAGAATTGTAAATGTCTTTATGTTGTATATATACTCCAATGGGTACACTTAGTACCACCACTTCATTGAGAACCCATGTTGTACTAGTACAACGTAAAGCTTTTATTATTGGCTAGCTGTTCCCGCGAACTTCGTTCCGCCCGTTCAGTTTGTATGGGAAAAATTAAAATGTTTTTCCCAGTTTCCTCACAAATGAACAGGATAAAAAGTATCCTATGTCCTTCTCCCGGTTTTAAGTTACCTCCCTACCAATTTTCAGCCTAATCGGTGTAGCCGTTCTTGAGTTATAAATAGTGTAACTAACACCACTTTCTTTTACATATATATATAAGATATCTTGGTTTTATGCAAGTTAAAACCTAATATAATTGTGTAATAATAAAAAATGCATCAAAACAAACAAAAGAATGACAAAATATTTAGAAAGTAATACTGAAATACTATTTAAAACTCAAATAAACTTACAATGCTGTTCCGGAAGGAACTGAAGGATATCAAAAAAGTTGTGCTACTTCTGCAGCCAATCACAGCTTAGTACGACTAAAGGATATTTTGGCTATACAGTTTAATTAAAAGTTCCAACAGATTTTAATAGATGGTGGTGTAGGATTTATTTCTTTTTATGTCGTAAATATACTACAGATTCACTCAGGAGGTTTACCCACTTCACTTGTATACTTAAACTCAAAATGCAACATAATAATTATTTACCTCAAGCGGTATACGAAATTCAATGATTACGAAAAAACTACGTTTACCTTTTCTCTCGCTCAAGCCAAAATCATTAAAGATGTCATATTTTTAAGCAGATATTAATAAAGTCATATAACAATGTAAGTAATGAAAATTATAAGGCTCATAGCAATAAACATGACACTGGTTTTAATCCTTGACCTGGCGCCTTTACTTGCTGTGGTTATAATTTTCTCGTCGCCTTTTGCTATTTAATTATACCCCGGAAAATTAAACGTTTTATAGAATTAATGAGTTAAACAAACGAGTTACCCGGAGGGGTATGGCAGAGGCACAACCGCCCTGGTTGTGCCCACGACTAGCCGAAGACACTAACTCCCGTAGTGTGATTGGTGGCAAGCCTATCGCCAACCTCGGGCAGCGTTGTTTTGATTAGATTGTTGCCCGGCCCGAGGATCAAACCCAGGACTTGACCACAGGAGGCGATCTATATATTGTTAATAATATTAAAATTAAATGACATTAAAAACCCCGACAAAATCTATTTAACCTTTTCTATTTATTATGGAAACTGAAAAAATTGAGACGTACCTACACCCACACGAATTTGCGGACACACATACGCAAACGCACATGTAGTCAACAATAGCACGAACTGTGAAAGCTGTTACTGCAACGGTTTCAATGTCATCCATTAGCTATCATAGTTTAGGTAATCTACAATCTGTACCTACTATCTCTCAAGAAAGAAGTCAAAAAATATTTGCAAAGAATTATTATTATGACAGTATTTTTTTACCAACAAAGGAGATTGTTCTAGACCAGGGGTGGGCAAATTCTTTTGACCGCGGGCCAGTAAATTAAAAAAAATCTAGTCGCGGGCCAGTAAATTAAAATTAATCTCGAGGCGGGCCGGTTAATTAAAACACCTAAAAATAGCAGTAAATATTACGATTATAAAACGTGGTATAAAGATAACATGAAGCATTTTTTTAAATTTTATAATCCTTTATTAAAATAAAATCTATTTATTAAGCCTTGACATAAGAAATACGTAATATATATGTCTGAAGTTTCGATTCAGTATCTAAATTCAAATTTCAATAGTCTTTTAACATTTCGACTATTATTTTTTTATGAAGTTCATATTTTTCTAAAAAAAACCCTCGGCGGGCCGGATTAAAATCTCTCACGGGCCGGATCCGGCCAGCGGGCCGTAGTTTGCCCACCCCTGTTCTAGACAAACATTTGGAGAGTTTTGATGCCATCGTGAATTAAAGTGGTCGTAACTTTTTCATTATTATTGAATTTCGTGTTCATATTGAGTATAAATTGGTTAATTTAGGTGGGAATTAGATTAATTTTGTTCAGTGAAAGTGCACAAATGAAATAATCATGAAGAAATTAGTATAACATCTATTTCCTCGCTGTCGGCTAATCTCACTAGATGAGCTTTATTCAAGACCCTGACCTGAAATGACTTTGTATATAGTGACTAATGACTATAAGAATTAACCTTTTACTTGACATGGGCAAAGCAGTCGTGAAAAACGATCGAAAGCAAAATTTATAAAAGAAGAAAAAGATAACAAACATTTGACATGTACGTTAATTTTAATATGCTTTCTGAAAATGAGAAAATCAAGCGCGCACTTTTTTAATTCTAACAGATTTTTAAAAGTAAAATTTTCACCAAATTGTCAATGTGAATATCACAAAAGATCTGATAGTGTCGCTCTTGCTCATATTATATAAATATCGATATTAACAACGATAATATGTAGTGACAAAAATGAATGTTCGATAACTATCACTTACAAAACATTAAAATTGTGCAACATAAAAGTTTTTCATGGAAATATTTCACATGTAATTAGTTCTGTAACAGACTAACAGATTTTTAAAAGTAAAATTTTCACCAAATTGTCAATGTGAATATCACAAAAGATCTGATAGTGTCGCTCTTGCTCATATTATATAAATATCGATATTAACAACGATAATATGTAATGACAAAAATGAATGTTCGATAACTATCACTTACAAAACATTAAAATTGTGCAACATAAAAGTTTTTCATGAAAATATTTCACATGTAATTAGTTCTGTAAACATTTTAAAGGAACTTATGATGAATTTGGCCGTGGACGATTACGACGAATTGATGAACAAAACAAACTTACAAAATGTAATAAATAATCGAATTAGGGTTTTTCTAACAATTGAGAGTAGTTCAAAAGAGGTGTTGGTCAAAAATACGTCACTGTCTCTGGTTTTAGACATCAAACAAGTTTTTTTGTAACCGAAGTTTACTTTTACTGGTAGAAGCCAGTAAGACAAAAATATTTTTTTATCGCGCCGTCTATTGAGCTATGTTTTTAACTTTAAAATCGCTAATTGAATTATTGTATTATTATTATCGACCCTAACACTACACAACACTAATAGTTTATTGTATTTGAAGTTTAATGCTTTGAAGAAACTGGAAATAGCAATTTTAGAAAAAAAATATTCACTTTTTTTAATGAAAATAACCTATTCCTTTTTTTAAACAAACCTATTCCCTAAATTATTGTCCGTCAAGAAACTTTTTTCGTATGGCCTACTAAGGGAAATTAACTAATAGAAAATAACTTTTTCTATATTTTTGACTACGGAGCGAACAATGTATGGGCTTTAAATAATATCTATTTAATTAATAATTAATATTAATAAATAATATTTTTCCCCGTGTTGGTCCGGGCTCCTTTGTAGAATAGACCATCTGCCTTCCTGTGCCAGGCAGCTCGTAAAAGGCGAGCATAGGCTTACCGTCACTAACACCGTGAAATCCTACTAGGTGGTAGAGTTTGGCAGCGACTCGCCCGGATTGGTACCACCGCCTTACCTATTCCTACCGCCATAACGTCATGACGTGTTCCGGTTTGGAGGGTAAGGTAGCCGGTTAACTTACTTTTGCTCTAGGCCTAACATACCGGCCTCTGTTTGGCAACGCACCATACCACCTTTGGTGTCTCTATGCGGCGGGAATTTCTTACCATCAGGAAATCCGTCTGCTTGTTTGCCTTCCATTATTATAAAAAAAATATATATCTTTTCCCTTAGCAATGTTTTTAAACACGTCAATAAACTACAAACGTTACCCAAACATAATAAAATAAGTAGCATGCTACTATAATTACATTTAATATAAGCACATGTAATTACATGTAATTTGTAAGTCATGAGATGGAACAATGACGTAAATGTATTTTTTTCGGAAATTCTATTAAAGTGTAATGTTAAACCAAGCTAATATAGAATACATGAAGATACGGTTCAAAACACAAAGCTTCGCTACATTTGTAATACTTTATCCTAAATTAGCTCAATTAGTATTAGATAAAATTTTATGAGATTAAAACTATTTTTGATTTTGGCAAACATAATATTTTGAGTAGCTTGATAGCTTAGCTTTGTGTTGTGATGTTGCAAGATAATAGTTATTTTAGCATCCTCGAGCTCTGACTGTAGGCTGTTCCACCTTATATCTGCTAAAACGAGACGTTTGACCTTCTCTCTCTCTCAATCACAGAACAAATAATAGTATTAAAATGTAGAAGACGCACTCTTTTATAGAACGACTCCCTTACAAATCTCTTTTTTTAACACTGATGATGGAGCTGTGCGGCAACTGGACTGGGTAGGGATAAGTCGCTTTACCTATTCCTACCGCAATGGGATGGGAATGGGGTGGGACAGCAAATAGATTTGCACAATTGGCCTTACATCCCGGCCACAGATGAGTGATGTTCCTATAACATATAAAAGTATAGTATCTACGAGTATAGACCACGATTGTCTCTTACCAACAAAAAAGCAAAGAAAGAAAGGAATATTTTATACAAAGACTTAAAGCGCGTTGAACTACTTTTTTCTTTGGAAATGGGTACTGTTGTGTACTTCAAGAGACTTTTACCACCTCATTGGGCTAGTGGGCGAGCAGAGTGCTCAGCCAGAGATTGAAATATGGGTGCGGCCTAGGATCCCCCTTCATAAAGGTGGCACCTGTAAGACCGTACGTTGGCTTAGGGTGGGATCGTGGTTTGCGTCGGAGGACATCATGGCTGTATTCCGCCCAGGGCGGAGCAAGGGTCTTCGTCGCTCCCGGCAGCGGCGGTGTCGCGTGTTTGTGTCTACTCTCACTCTAGAGAACATAACTCTAGAGAACTACTATTTATTCACATTTCTATTTGTAATAATTGCTACTTCTCAAATTAGTGGTTATCAAATTAGTTTTGAGACTATAAATAAATTATATTGTTTTATTTCTAATATTTTCATTCGGTCTTTAATAGCCAACCGCTTACTAGCGGCTGCCTATCCGAATGCTCAACCGTTTAAGAAAATAGCCACCTGGGAACACCTATTTCCTGGAAAAACACCTACACAACTGGACTGAACATCCTATTTCACGCGCACCTCCTTGTTAGAAGGCAGTAATCTACTGTGGAATTCCAGACACATTCTTTGCATTTTCATAAAACAATCTCTTTTTTGCATAACTTTTAAAATACTGTCAGGTCAAAAGTAAGGTTCTTACGACTGGAATGGTTTCAAGATGGAAGCGATAATCTCTTATCATCAGGTGAATGCTTCCTCAATAAATGAAATGAACTGTCTGCCTTCCTACAGGTTAAATAGGAACACAGGCTTTCAACAAGACTACTGCAGGTAGACTGCTGTACAGATACTTGCTTTTTCCTATTCCGACCGCATAAGTGTTTGGCATTATAGTGTCAGGAAGGTGGGGGTGGCCGGAAAACTTGCTAGGATCAGAGACGCACCTATAATATATTGAGGTTAATAGCTGCTATTATCTCCATGTGCATGAACGATGTCTTATTACATAAAAAGTCTCCTAAATACAGAGAAAAATCAGGACTTACCAAAACGAGAACACGCTACCATAAAAAGAACGAATTGCCAAAACCCTAAGACCACCCACTGTAAAATGTAAATGTTAAATTATAACTTATTAGTAATTTAAAGTTTATTCAATACTTAAAAGATTCTTAATTGTTATTTTTTAAATTAATTATCCGCAACGATATTTTGGAACTGGAGTAAACTTGACGTTCATTTTTAATTTAGCCATTTATTTGACTTATGACGCAAACAACATCACTTCAAAATATGAGATGAACACAGTGTCTGTATGAATTTAAACCAACTCAAAAACCAAGAAGCATCTGTAGGGCTATTCCGTATATTTCCAGTGATGATCACTGAGTAATTTTATATAAATTTTAAAGAAAGAAAAAATTTCGCCCCAGACAGGATTTGAACCTGTAACCTTTCGTCTCAAGCCGACGAATGCTCTAACCAATTGAGCTACTGAGGATTCAAGTCCCGTGGCGAAATTTTCAATTCCTTTCTAACCCGTTAACGCGGGTAGTTATGTCCTATAGATACACAATTCTGAGTACCTACCAAATGAGTTCATCACAGATGAAATTCACATTTTAGAATGGCCATAACTTTCGTTTCTTGCATCGTATTTTTATTCTATATATATTTTATTCTATTTATATAAATTTATCCCACGCGCAGGGCAAGTGCTAAAAAAATAAAAAAATAAAATCACTGAGTAAAGTGTACATCAATGAATGAATGAATGAATGAACTCTTTATTGTGCACAATTAAACTTATTACAAAATGGTACAATTAAGTATTAACAGTATTATCAAATGGCTATCAAATGACATGTTTTCTATTTGCTATCTCTATTGTGTTTCTATTGGTCACAGGAGATAGCAAATATATAACACGTCATTAGACAGCTATTTGATGCACACTTGTCACTACACTCTGTACTAGTGATGATCACTGAGTAGTGTCTGTACACTACTCAGTCATCATGTGGTCCCTTTCATCAAGTCTTCGTTATCAGAAAATATGAACAGATCTTGTTAAGGTGTTTCCAATAAGTCCAAACTTGATAGGCTTATTAGTAGTAATTCCAAAGTTAC
>NJDD01002378.1:22106-45438 GCA_002245505.1 Calephelis nemesis
AATAAATTTAATAAACACCCAGACCCGGATATGCAGACATCTAAATGTTCATCACACAAATGCCAGCCCCCGTCGGGAATCGAACCTAAACCTCGCGGTTGATCGGTGTTAGGCGAGTACGCTAGCCACTAGACCAACGAGGCGGTCAATTGATCTACAGACACTTTGAATGTAATAGAAACCCTTTTATGCCTAATGGCCAGTCTGCTACCATAATCCAGACCAAAAATAACATTGCCGGTTTTGCGGCAAGTCTATTCATTCATTCTGTTAGGCATTCTGGTTTAGCGGTGGATCTTCACCGATGATAGCACTCTACCACCAAAATTCTTTCTGGTCAAGACCCATTTTATTTAAGCTCGCTTCTAACATGCTGCCTGGCAAAGAGGCTGACAGTCTAATCTACATAGAGAACAGTGATCAACATTTTTGTCCTCTTAACATGATTTACGTATATTTTCCATAAATTTTAAAGAACGAAAAACATTATGGAATATTATCCCAAGCACAGGGCAAGTGCTAAAATAAAAATACGTTACGTGTATTTTACCAGCATACGAATGATTGCCAAGTAAAGTTTTCCACAATTTTAATTTAAGGCAATTAACGGATCCCCGTGTTGGTCCGGGATCCTTTGTATCCATCTGCCTTCCTTGCCAGGCAGCTCGTAAAAGGCGAGCATAGGCTTACCATCACTAACAACGTGACGTCCGACTAGGTGGTAGAGTATGGCAGCGACTCGCCCGGATTGGTACCACCGCCTTACCTATTCCTGCCACCAAAACGGCATGATGTGTTCCGGGTCGGAGGGTAAGGTAGCCGGTAAACTTACTTTTACTCAACTTACTTACTAACCTAACATCCCGACCTCAGGTTGGAAACGCACCATTACCACCTTTGGTGTCTCTAGGCGGCGTGAATTTCTTACCTATGTATACAGTTCTACAATAAACTTCCCACTTATATGAAAGAACTTCCAATCAATCAATTTAAGAAATGTGTTAAATGTAAATTAAATCAAAAAGGTTATTATAACATTGCTGAATATTTAACAGATAATACTGCTTGGGATTAATTGACTACATAGTATAAAACGAAGTCGCTTTCTCTGTCCCTTTGTGCGCTTAAATCTTTAAAACTACGCAACGGATTTTAATGCGGATTTTTTAATAGATAAAGTAATTGAAGAGGAAGGTTTATATGTATATTTTATGCCCGTGCAAAGCAGGGATTTAAACTTTAAAAGAAGAGAACACTAAAGGGTTGCGAGTTCCTGACTAAAGTATATAATTATTTAAAAAAAACAAAGGATCAGCAGCGTTTGCTTTCCTATTTCTAAAGGTTGAAATTGTATAAAAACACAAGCATCCAGTTACCATAGTTATTTATCTGCAGTTAAGTTTTCAATTGTTCAATGTAAATTTATTTATCAATTCGTAATGCAGTCAAAAATACACTTCACATAAAAAAAATATACAAAAATGTGTATTTTTGTATATTTTTTTTATACAACACCTCACACAAAATAAACAAAAATTGTTTTCATTTTTCGCACTCGTCACTCATCAACAACGTTCGATTGTCAATGTAACATACCGGAAAGTGGTATCAAATTTGTACCATTTCGAAGTATATTTATATATGCACTAAAAACCGACATGATGAAGTTAGCTATAGATAACATTTTAGTTTTTATTAAATAAACTTTATTTAACTAAATATTGCATTATAATAAAACTTTTAATGTATTAAATACCTTTTTTCTATAGTTAGTGTGATTTTGTCTACAAATGTAAAATAAGACAAAAGATAAAATTTTTAAAAAGATTTTGATTTTATTACGCCAAAGAAGTATAACTTCTAACGCGTATACATAAATACACACACAATTTTTTTTCGTTATGTAACGTTTGAAAAACTTGTGTTTAAATAGATATTTGAAAAAATACATTTGAAGTCACAGGAGTTGGTTTAGTTTAGTTAGTTGCAACTGAGACATTTTTATTACTGGTTACTGTATAAATTTTATGCTTATTAGTCGAAGCGGATGTGATCCGCTGTACAATGATTTAATGTACAATTAAATGTATTAAGCAAAGAGTGTGACAGTCTCTCAACTAGAAATAAAAACATTAATAAAAACACTATAATGTACAATAACGTACTAGGCAAGAACATTAGCCCCTGTTCTTAATAAGAAGTTTGGAACAAATGTATTGAATCAATGTACGCCTGGTGCTTCATATGACTACATATTAAATACTCTTCTGTCAAAAACATATTATAATCCAAATAGTATTCTTATTATTTGTATTGGTAGAAGGGGGAAAGCAAATCCTTTTATTATTAAAAACTTTTCGAAAGACTTATTTATTTGCTCTTCCCTATAATAAATGCTTTTTCACAGGCTGAGAATGATATCAGATATAAATCCTATTAATATTATAAATGCGAAAGTTTGTATGTATGGATGTATGGATATTTGTTACTCTTTCACACAAAAACTACAAAGCCGATTACGATGAAATTTGGTATGTAGGTAGCTGAAGACCCAGAATAACATATAGGCTACTTTTTATCCCGGAGTTCCCGCGGGATTGGGACTTACGCGGGTGAAACCGCGGGGCGCAGCTAGTGTAATATAAAACTCCAAATCATGTGTTCCTACAGTAGTAACATTCAGTTTGTTGACTCTAATGTCTTCATTAAAATTTAGTATTCGCAGACCGATACACATGACTAGAACTTACCACTACATTTGTAAGTCTCCAAAGAAATATAAAAGTTATCATCAGAACGCGGCTGCTTTGGAATGCAATTGATATCAGACAACGCTAAAAACCAATTCATAGAAATGGTGATCTAAATGATTTAAAAAAACTATCGACCGATAGTCCTGATATCAGTTATTGCTAACGAGAATTGCTAAAGATTATTGAAAAATGTATATGTAATAAGTTGATTACTTTTTTGAACATTGTTTCATAATTAGGAAGGGACAAATAGGTTTTAGGAAAGGGAAAACCTAAACAGGGCTGTATATGATTATTTTTATAAAATTGTATTTAATCTAGATAAGAAATTGCCTGTAGCAGCTATTTATATGGATATATCAAAGACTTTTGACAGTGTTGATCACCAAATTCTCCTGTAAAAACTTTACGCATGTGGTATAAGAGGTATAACGCCTTGAAACTTACTGAAGATTATCTCAGCAATCGTTATCTAATAACAATCATTAAGCATTTATGTCTGAAAACAAACATTATGCAAATGTACAAATCAACGTCATTGAAAATAGTACGTGGTGTACCGCAGAGAAGTATCTTGGGGCCACTTTTATTCTTGATCATAAATGATCTACCAGATGTTTTAAAGTAAGAAAAAAAAAAGACAAGCCCGCTGAGTTTCTTGCCGGATCTTCTCAGTGTGCGGCCGCGTTCCGATCCGGTGGTAGATTTATTATTATATAGACCCGTCACAAGTGCCTCTTGTAGGTTTATGTGAAATAAAGATGATTTATTATTATTATTATTATTACAAATTATGCAAATGTTTGCGGATGATAGGACGGTAATTTTTGATGACTGCACGGATGATGTTAAGGTTATTGAGAATAATATTTTAACCTACGACAAAATAAAGAAACTAAACTTAAAATTGAACATTAAATATAATACATTTCAAATCGAACAAGTAAACAGTATAACATTTTTAGGATTAACGTTAGATAGTAATTTGTCGTGGAAAATTCATATCGACTTATTGTGTAAAAAAATTAATCAGTTTTCGTTTGCGTTTCGTTTAATGAGAAAAATGGTGAATGAAATGGTGATCCTAACTGCGTATAATGGTTCTATTTCATCGATAATTCGCTTTGGCATAGTATTTTGGGGCAATTCAGTAAATAAAGATATTACTTTTAGATCTCAGAAGAAATGCATTAGATCTATTTGTGGTCTACGTCAAACAGACAGTTGCCAACCTTTTTTTCAAAGACATGGCATCTTAACAGTGACATAGAAACGGCCGCATAGTTTGGGGAGTTTTTCGAGCAAACTTATGTTTCGGGGACATTTGTATACTTTGGTGACTGGTCTCAAAGTATCTATATGTAAAACGCATTTTTTGGGGACAGTTTCCAAACTATCTCTTTATGTTAAGTGTATGATTTGGAGACTGTTCAATGGCCGCCATTTTGAACATCTTTTGTAATTTAAAATTAATAAACTTATTGTTATTTACATGTTTTTTTTTATTTCTATCCATACACCCAGACATGTAAAATTCTACCTTACTCGTTTCAAATCGAGATTAAAATTTGAAGAAAACTAAAAAGTAGTAATTATTATACCATTTTCGAATCCTTATTAAGTGAGTAAGTTTTAAAATAATCAGCACAAAGTGCGTAGTATATTTTTTTTTTACCAGGGCTGGTTGAAAAGTAGACTAAAGAATAATTTTGAATGAAAAATAATGATTTATTTTACTTTTTAATGTTTTAACATCGAAAACTGTTTTGTTTTTGTATTCTATCGGTAGCTGAATGATTCAAGATAAAAATAAAAAAAACAGAAACACAAAATGTTTTCATTTGTAGAAACGGCATGAAAAAAACGGACTGAAGGTCGAGATTTTCCAAAATTACAGAAAACATCTAATAATTTTGAAACCATAACACTTTTACTAGGGTAATTTTTTTTTATTTGGTAGAACGCTATGTCACACACCACCAGGTGAAGGGTTATCCATGACTTCCTGGACACGTTGTATATGGTATGTATCTTAATGAAAACAATGAAAACTGTTTTAACAAGGGTAAGTAATATTTTTTGTAAAAACCGCAACTACATATTCGTCGATAAGTATGAAACACATGATATATACGGTCATATGTTACTACTCTCAGTATATATTCCTAAAAATATACTTCCTTCTACGAAACCCAAATCGTACTTAATTACAATCTTGCCAGAAAGAGTATGAATTTTAAATAATGCTCAAAAGATTTCATATTTTTAAAGAAAGAAACACTTGTACTGTTTTACTTATCACTTATAATTTATTACTTTGTAATTAATAGCCTACCGGTTTCGCTTATACAGCATCATCAGGGCTAAAACTTAAACTACTAAACAATATTTTTGATGTGTAAATATAAATTTATTTATAAAGGGTAGATACAAAGAACTTTAAAACGTTTTACAACGGAGTCGTCAGCTATAGATTATTTCACCACTAAATGGTGAAAAAAGTACCATTTTAAAAAATATTAAAAAACATGTCAATTGCCTCCACTAATTAATTACTTACTAAATTAAATTTACTATTTTTTACATATGTAAAACTTAATTATTTATGATCGAATCAATTAATTAAAAGAAAAAATAATAATATTATAAATGCCCATGTCAAAATTAGAAAACTAAAAAATAATATTCAATAAAACATTCATGTCATAATAAAAATATGTAAATTAATTATTTAAAGTTAAATTATTATATTAAAAATTAAATTATTGTATAAGAAAAAACTGTCCAATACTAAAATAAATTAAATTAAAATAAACGGTAAAAGGTATGTCAATATGAAATAAGCAGTAAGCAGTCAACTCAATAAGAATAATAATAATAATAATACTGAAATATCATTCATTGAATTTATAGCAAAACTTATGTTACATTTATTATGAGATTAAAATACTAGAAAATATTTAAAAGGGGAGATGTATAAAGATTGTCAACATAAACTGAATCATAATATTTCGACTAGTAATAACATATAAAGTGTTATTGTAATGTTAAGATAACATGAGTTATATCAACATTTATTTTCGTTCAAAACACTGATATATTTGATATCGCTAATCAGATATTACTTGTGAATACAATCAATATTTAGTGACTCAGTCAAGATAAGTTTAAAAATAATAATAAGTTTAATAAGTTTAATAAATATAAAATGACGAAGCGTACCTGATATGACGCATCGTTCAGTATTATCGCATGAGTAGACTTATATGGTATTATGTTCTAGCCGACCCAACGAAATTCATTCACTTGGCATTCGATACTCTCTGCCTATGGTGGAAACGAACATAAGATGACATACGTTAAAAAAAAGTATCAGTATAATATCAGGGCCTTTAAATGTTTCTCTACATTCTGGATTAAAAGTAACTTTTAAAGAGTGTTGTTATGTCTGTAATTGCTTAACTCCAAAACTTGTGCCTTAAAAAATGTAGCATAGTTTTAAAAAAATGCTTAATAAAATAGTGAAATCAAACGACTCGTTCATGAATTGTGGGACTTAGTGTCTTCGGCTAGTCGTGGCTGGCCTGGTTGTGCCTCTGCCTACCTCTTCGGAGATAGGGTCGTGAAGATACATATTGCCTATTTTATATGTTGACTTTACCCATGTCCACAGAACCACTTTAATAACGAAATAGCAGAGTTTTCCAAAAAAGTGAAGTGTCAAAAAGCGAAAGTGATATTAATAAATATTATTAAAAAATGTAAATTATTCATCTTGTAAATAATAATTTAATAAGTTTCTGTAAGAAAATAAATATCGCCTCTGTGGTCTAGTGGTCCGGGTGTTGGACTTGACTGCTTGAGGTCTCGGGTTCGAATCCCGGGTTGGGCAACAAAAAGAAAATTGGGTTTTTCCAATTTTTCTAATAAAAAAAAATGTTGCTCGGGATTGGAAATGTGCCCGGTTGGGGATAGGCTTGCTACCTATCACATTGTGGGACTTAGTGTCTTCGGCTAGTCGTGGGTGCCCTGGTTGTGCCTCTGCCTACCTCTTCGGCGATATGGGCTTGAAGATACTTTAAGAAAATAAATAATGGGGTTCTGTGTAACAGTAGCCTGTCCTCTGAATATAAAATACTACCTATAAATAACTACTTTCCAAATTTTGATACGATCGGTTCTGTAGATTCGGCGTGAACCACCGTCGGGATGTACAGCAGACAAAAATAATATGCTGACATTTAATTCTGCGGTCCTTTTTTAGTCGCATGTACATAATATTTTCTTTTATATAGGTATTTTCAATGCACAGAATTCGCACTTTTACAGATTCATTATCATTCTATACTAGCAGACCCGGCATACTCCGTAACGCTTGACATAAACAATAACTAGCAGTTTGTATGGTGTAAAGCAGTTACATCTCTTTTTTCCCTTTAAATATTCTGAGTTTTCATTTCAGAAGAACCTTCTGAAAATTACTAACACAAAAAAAATACAAAATTGATTTACCAATTTTGTTTTCTTTTTTTTTGGTATGATGCAATGACCGCCCGAAAGATAGAAGATTAAGATAATTATAAGACGATTATATAATATACTAGCTGCCTGTTCCGGCTTCGCTCGGACGGTACTTTTTTTATCATAAAATTAAGATGTAAGCCATCTTATATCTCAAGTTGGATTAAAATGCACACGGTGTGCAAATTTCATTGAAATCGGTTAAGTAGTTTAGGAGTCCATTGCGGACAAACATCTTGACAGGAGATATTTTATATATATTAAGAAGATAAGAATGGTCCGGACCAACATCGGCAGATTTCTAACTGATAATACTTGTAGAATGAAACATATTTTTTAATAAAGTTTAGTATACAAGAAATCATATTAAAAATGGGTTGCTTAAAAATCCTGGATAGAATATATTAATTAAGAAAAAAAGGTTTTGCAAAAATCAATTTTTTGGAAGGCAACCCTACACTAACGGGTTTGCAATAAAACGGAGCATATTTTGATTTTTTTTCTAAATACCAATTTCGTGACAATAAATGGCATCAACATACCTGTTTATACCTGGCAACCCAGGAATAAAAAGTAATAATTTACAAGAAAATGTTTTTGCAAAATTAAAAAAAACTAAGCAGGATTTTTTTAAGTATAATAGCGGTCAGATAATTCGTTTGCTTTCTAAGCTAGTGCAGTCTAAATTAAATTCGCTTAATTAGGAACACCTGCTTTATTTTTGCGTCCTGCCAAGACGGCAGGAATTTGCGCTTATTTTGTTTTCTTAATGAAGACACGGTAAAGAGTCAGATAAACTTAGTAAGTTACATGTCAAAATCCATACCAAGTTTAGACAAAAATCTGTTTCCCTTAGTTACCAATAGAGGCGCTGTTCAAAGTTTTCATACAAATAATATACAGACACGGTAGCGAGTAAGTACAGTAACTTTGAGTATAGCAGCATGTCTATTGGTCAAGTAATTATTATTGGTATCACAACATTGGTATATCAATTAATATTGGTATGTCAAGAAACACATTTTAGACCAAAAGTGTCACAGATTTTGACACGTTACTTACCGAACGTAATCTATACCAACTTATGGTAAAGGCTCTATCTGATTTGTAATACTATTAAAAACTCAAGATTTAATTAAATATCATCAAATGCACAGACTTGCGGACTACGATAAAAATTCCACGTGGTTTCTTTTCTGGTCCATTGCGTAAGAACTAGAAAGAAACACGATCAAGTTTCAAGCGGAATAACGTAATCGACCGGTGCCTTATAAAAAGTTACGCCATTTGGGATGTCCGCTCAACTACACACTATTTCCAGTTTGATTATGACCCAATATTTATACATGCCCACAGTGACCGAAACTTCACGAGGCTCGGGTTCGATTCGCGAAATATGCAAATTGGTTAAGATTTCACGATTTTGACTGTGTTTATTTATTTCTTCAAATTATCACAATATTATTTAGATTGGTATATTTTGAGTTTTGGTATTTATTTTTTTAAAAATAATACTAAAATAAAAAAAAACAATAATTCCCTACAAAACTTACGTATTATATTATAGCTAAGAACTATCTCGATAGCGTCTGTTTTTAAATGAAAAATTCTCATCGAAATCGGTCCATCTACATCGTTTATCAAAAATCGGTCCAAAATTAGGTAGACATACATGGACACTTCAAACTTTTTTCTTTTTCTTCGCAACATGCATTCGTGAACGGATGGAACAATTTCCGCAACAATTTCTGTTTCTCATGTTGTTTATTATCAGGAAAAGGTTATTAAAAACGAAGTGTAAGTAATTTTGATTTAGTATTCATAAATATGTCAGCTAGTACTAATACAAATTTAATCTCAATGAAATAGCAAAAAAACGGCTTTGATTGCAATAAATAAATCATATACGTATACAAAAATTATGTATTTTCCCCAATTTCTCTGCGATTCCAATATTTGATCAAGACTTGATGGCATTGGGACTAACTCGGAAGTACCCTCTTACAAATAAAAAAAAATGATAGAAGAATGCATTACTTTGCTTTGAAAATTGATAGAAGGCATTACTTTTTAATGGTGAGTGTATTGTTGGTGCTAATAAAACAGTTTAGTGGTGTGTACTGTGTGGAGCTGGTTATATTTGGGAGTTGTAGCTGGCGGTAAGTCCAATTCAGTCATAGCGTACTATTTTGAATGTTTTGTCACGCCATAATATGTACACGTTTGTTTGGCGGAAAATTGCAAATTAAATAATTTTATTTGTATTTAAAAAAATAAGGTTTAAAATCGGTTTAAAAATGACGGAGAAATCTTGAAACATACATCACAGAAATGTTTAGAAGTAGAAGTCGAACGTACTCGTAGGTACTTTCTCCTTTTGACAACGTTGTCTAATCGATTAGTTGTAATAGAAGTTTGTGCAGTTCTGCTGCACTCAATTACGTAAAACTTTGTTTAATTAAAGTACACAAGCGAAGTATTTAGAACAAATAGTGTATCGTGTATTTCCTCACTGCCCCTAAATCCCACTAAATGAGCTTGGAAGGAAGCTACCGCATTACCCAAAACCTTGACATGACTTTCTATGACGACTTATGACAAATTTAAATAATTTAACCAGATTTTGCTAAATCGTTTAAGTTGACGCCAACATATCATATCTGATATATGGCAAATGGTAATACCGAAGCCAAATCTAAATAAATAGTCCCTCGTGTTGGTCCGGGCTCCTTTGTAGAATAGACCATCTGACTTCCTTGCCAGACAGCTCGTAAAAGGGGAGCATAGGCTCACCGTCACTAACACCGTGACATCTGACTAGGTGGTAGAGTTTAGCAGTGACTCACCCAGATTGGTACCACCGCTTTACCTATTCCTGCCGTCATAACGTCATGACGTGTTCCGATTTGGAGGGTAAGGTAGCCGTTAAACTTACTTTTGCTCGAGGCCTAACATCCCGGCCTCAGGTTGGCAATGCACCATTACCACCTTTGGTGTCTCTAGGCGGCGTGAATTTCTTAACATCAGGAAATTCGTCTGCTAGTTTGGCTTCCAATATCATAAAAAAAGAACATTCGAGAACCTCATCTTATATGTATAAAAAGTGGTGTTTTAAACACAGTACAGTTATAATAAAATCCCCATAACATTGCTTAATTTTGATTGTGTTACTATTATTTTGTTGATTCAAAGAACCTCTAACCTACATTTACTCAACTTATCAAACTATTAACAAACTATACGAAATCGTAGCCAATAAACCTGATATACCAGTGGAAGTTGCCAAACATGGAGATAAACTATGAGATTTTCGTAATTAAATAAGTTCGTTGCCTTTTGGATACAGGTGACGAATATGTGCTACAAATACACTACTAGCTAGCTACTGACATACCTATTTTAATACTAATCGTCGATATAGGAAGGCAAACAAGCAGACTGATTTCTGATAGTAAGAAATTCACGCCGCCTAGAGACACCAAAGGTGGCAATGGTGCGTTGCCAACCAGAGGCCGGGATGTTAGGCCTCGAGCAAAAGTAATTTTAAGCTACCTTACCCTCCAAACCGGAACACGCCATGGCGTTACTTAGGCAGGAATAGGTAAGGCGGTGGCATCAATCCGGGTGAGTCGCTGCGAAACTCTACCACCTAGTGAGGTGTCTCGGTGTTAGTGACGGTAAGCCTATGCTCGCCTTTTATGAGCTGCCTGGCAGGAATGTAGATGCTATATTCTGTAACGGACCAACACGGACTAAATTCATTGGTAATTCATTGTACAATTTTTTGTAAAAAACAAGTTTTTTCCTTTTTGAGATTTGCGAAAATGTGAAGCAAAAATGATATTTATAAATATTATCAAATGTTGTAATTCATACACATCTAGTAAATAATACTTTAACTTTTTTTTAGTTTATGTAAACAAATAATTAAACGAACAAACACAATTTATTTAAAAAAGCAAACGAAGCGGGATCTCACTATTATATAGAAGTTTAATAACCTTATTCTTAATAGTGTAAACTTATGACCGCACTCACAGACGTTAATATTAAATCTATCATTAAATCACAATTATAAATAAAAATTGTCGACTTAATGACTGTTTTAAATATAATTAATTAACAGTAACTTAGCACAGAGAATGACATTTTCCCGCCGCCATAACGTTTTTCGTCATTTTTAAGTGCCGAAAAAGCAGAAAGTTCCGAAGCTAACTGTGTTTTTTATACGTGGGTCACGTTCAAGCAGCATTTTTTGAGTATACAGATAACAAACAAACATAAAACTTTCCCATTAATAATATTAGTAAGATATGGATTACTCTGTTTAGAGAGTATGGTAACAAATTATATTAGTCACGCAAGAAGCACCCTAGCATAGGTTGGCAACGCGCCATTGTCTTTAGTGTCTTTTTTTATGCAAGAGGAGCTAGTGTCACCTGATGGAACGTGATCACCGATGCCCACGGACATCCGCAACACCAGGAGTATCACAGATGCGTTGCCGACCTTTAAGGAACGAGTACGCTCTTTTCTTGAAGGTCCCTAAGTCAAAATTGTTTGGGAATACCGCCCTCGGTAACTGATTCCTTAAAGGTGTTGTACGAGGTAAAAAATGTCTTCGGAATCGCACAGTTGTAGATCGCTACAGTTAATGTGTCTTAACATCAAAAAATTTGTCTGCTAGTGTCTTTTCCATTTCCAATTCACTTAAAAATAAACATAAAAAATATTATCGATCAGATATTGCAGCAATCTTGTCAAGGTCCGCGAAGCACGCACCTTGCTTAATCAACCAATTACGAGACTAGCTTCTCTACCTTCACGGCGTTTGTGTGAATCAGTATTCAGTGTCGTTTGGGATACCGCTGCAATTGGAGTGCGAGACTGCCGTTTTGTGACAATTTTAATGTGAGTGTTGTGTTTTACTGAATGTACGGGTACGGTGCTTTACAATATTTTGTTTACCAGCAATAACCCGTCTAAAGAAAACCTATAATTTTAAGTACATTCGGAAAAACTATTAGGTGATTTTTATCGGATTTTCTCCTCTCTTTGGATCGGGGCCCATCTTAAATCTAAGATTTAAGTATGTCAACAAAATAGGTGACATAGAAGACATATTTTTAATAACAATAGTAATAAATTATTAATTGTTGATTTGACGAGTAAATAAGTCCGTAATGTTTTTTTTGTACTTATTACTTTTAATGTTCAGATGTTTACGATTTTACAACGGTAAGTCCGCAACTTCGTTCGCTAAGCAATATAGGAGATTTCACCTCGATTGACGATATGTTTTATGCTCCTATTTGACCGATTTTGATTAAACGCAATTTTTTATTTAAATTGTAAAATACGTTTTTTTATTTTTTCAATAAACATGATAAAATTAAATAAAAGTGCTAGTAAAACAAAATACACACTTTTTATTTCTTTTTCAGTTGAGAAATTTTATTTTTATCCACTTTACATATTTTCTTTCAGGATCTTAATAATATGTGACTAGTAAAATATCGTTTTATTTTATTAATACACTAATCAAATAATGTACTTTAATCATAATAATGAATCCTCTTTTTCCTTGGTCAACGTATCATACCTGAACAGATGGACTAGTATTTATGCCCGGTTCCTATAATCAACGAATCGTAATCCGTCAGCTAAACCGTTCGTAGTTTGTTCAAAAGTAACGGAGCGTTACCAATATTTTAAAAAAATGTTTAGAATTAACAGTCGGAAACGAGCAACCGTTGTTAGTAATCTTACTAAGCGTACAAAATACTACCATCCGTAATCAAAACGACTCGTTTCTTAAATATAGGAACCGGGCATTAGTAGTTTTCTTTTTGTTGCGTTCGTTATGTAGCGTCAGGAGAAAGTTCATTTGCAAAAAAAAAAACAATATTCATAGTTATGACAGGACAACGTTTATCGTTTTCATAGCAATAGTAACACTTTCATAGCAAATAATATGTTTCTGGTTGCCAAGGAGTTTTTTTCGCCGTTTCTTGTCTTAACTGGCTAGGTTTGGAAACGGTGGCAGTTTAAGGTAGGTAGGACTAATCCTAGTTGCCGGGGAGTTTGTTGCGCCGTTTTTTTCCTGTTTGGTTAGGTTTGGAAAAGGTGGTCACATTTCAAAATTTTGTTCAAATATTAAAAATGTGTCATAAATTCAAATACCAAATATGTATAAAAATATTTGTACACTACAATATGGTAGAATATGTTGGTATAAACAAATATCTGTTGTAATAGATTTTAAACACACATATTCAGCACAAATTTTTTTTTTCATTTCAACGTCTGCCGGGAACTCTTAAGTATTAAAGTGAATTCCCACTTTGTAGCAGGTTCAAGGCAGACAAGTTCCTGGTTGCAGGGGAGTTTATTTTGCAACTTTTTTCTTCTGACTGGTAAGGCTAAGCTAGGAATCGGTTGTAGTTTACGTTTGATAGGGAAAAAAATAATAACATTAATAAAATAATAATAATAATAAATCTCGTAGCATATATGTATGCTATATGTAATTTGTTTAAAATTAAAAATTAAAATTTAATATTTTATAGAGAAATATTGTTATGCTTTATATGTGCTAGTAATTTGTAAATAATTTGAAATTATCGACTCTGTGGTCTACCGGTCCAGGTGTTGGACTTAAATGCATGAGGTCGCGGTTTTTATTCCCGGGTCGGCCAACAAACACAAAATTTGGTTTTTCCAATTTTCTAACATAAAAAATGGTGGTCGGAATTGTATATGTGCCCGGTTGGCAATAGGCTTGTCACCTATCACACTGTGGGACTTAGTGTCTTCGACTAGCAGTCGTTGTGCCTCTGCCTACTCCTTCGGGGATTTGGTCTTTTTTTTTGAAAACAGAAATTTTAATTTGATTTTGTAATTTTATATACAGTACCTAATAATGAATAGTATGAGTTGCTTAAAATATCTTTTAAGCTATCCTATTAATATTATAAATGCGAAAGTTTGTATGTATGGATGTATGGATGTTTGTTACTCTTTCACGCAAAAACTACGAAGCCGATTACGATGAAATTTGGTATGTAGGTAGCTGAAGACCCAGAATAACATATAGGCTACTTTTTATCCCGGAGTTCCCGCGGGATTGGGACTTACGCGGGTGAAACGGTGGGGCGCAGCTAGTAATTTTATAAATACTTAAGTATTTGCACATCAAAATTCTTATTAACATACATATTCAGCAAATAAACTATTTTCATTTCATTTTCTTTGGTTATAGCATCACGATTGAATAGATCAATTGTAATAATTCATTTAATGTGTTAGTTATTGACAGGAAAACATTCATATAAAACCTAGTTAGAACAGGATAATATCCGTCGGTTCAGCTAGTTAAGAAATAAAGTAAGTAAATATAACAATGCTAAGTTAATAAGTAAGTAAAGGAAAGTTTGTAAAAATGTAGGTATCTTGGTAAAACTTATTGCTTTAAAAACTAATCATTTTTAAACTAAAAGGATTGGAGCAAATGTGTCAATTTTACATTGAATTTTTTTTTTTAAAAACTGATCACATAAGAAAATTTTTTTCATGGGAAAACAGACTGTCATCTTAATATATTGGTAAACTAGCTATTGTCCGCGACGTTGCCCGCGTGGTTAATGGTGCCACAGAAAAACATTTTTCAGGATAAAACCTATCCTATATATTAATCCAAACTACCCTCTATATGTATGCCAAATTTCATGAATATCGGTTAAGCAGTTTTTGTAATAAAAGGAAGCCTATGTTGTTTCTCAGGGTCTATTCTATCTCTGTACCAAATTTCATCAAAATCGGTTCACTGGTTTAGCCGTGAAAGCGTAACAGACAGACAGAGTTACTTTCGCATTTATAATATTAGTAGGGATTGAAATCGTAAGTCATCCATACCTAAAACACCCTCAAATCTTTCTTTTGGAGAAACAAACAACATACACATGTACAGAGTTACTTTTAAGGGACCGGCCAAATTTTAATACACATGTTTGAAATTAGAGAGCTTTTTAAATGTTAGTGCCAAATTCAACTATATACTTTTATTAAAACTCATTTAAGTAGTCCGCAAGTATACTTCACTTATTATATACTTCACTATACCGCCTCGTTGACTACAACTACAACAACCAACCGCGAGGCTCGTGTTCGATTCCCGACGGGGGCAGGCATTTGTGTGATGAACATTTAGATGTCTGCATTTCCGGGTCTGGGTGTTTATTAAATAGATTCTGGTATCTATTTAAGTATTTCTATGTATTAGTATCGTTGACTAACACCCATAACACAAGCATATAGTTTGCTTACTTTGGGGTTAGATTCGATTTGTGTAACTTGTGTAACTTGTAACTTGTAACTTGTCACGCTGTGTCGTACCTAAACCTGTATTTTTAATCATGTAGACTAAACACACATGATATGGCGGATTAACAGTTCGCAACTTAAAACCTTGTACGTAAATTATCGTATATTCTGTGATAAAATCTTTTGTTTACAATCTCTTAAATTACAGTGATTCAATACTTGTTAAACAAATTGTTGACTAGTTTATTATATTTGAATTTTCATTGATCTGTAATATACACGTTTTTTGGAATAAACACTTGTACTTATCCACTGTATACTTTATTTAACACTTTCTGTTACTTTCTAGCCAACCGGTTTCAATTTTTACAGCCCTGGGGGGTTACCATAAGCTCTTAAAACAGTATTATTTCAATAATACTAATTGTCAACGGAGAAAGACAACCTTATGCCGTATGTCATAAAGTTGCTTATATAGACGGACATTTAGCAAGATGGAAATAATACTGCTATAAGCGTTCATGGTAGGGCCCCTGATGCCTTTGATACTAAATATAAAAAAGAACATTTTGATTTAACGTTCAATACCTATTTGGTTAGATGTTACTGACGGTACCCACATATAAAAATGTTAACAGTAAACAAACCACAACAGAGTTATACCACAGCAATTCTATTCCCTCAAAAATAGGGATTGCAAAATGTCATTGTATTAAAAAATAAAACAAAATTATATGTCAACTTATAGAAAAAATAATTTAGAAAAATAAATTGAAAAAAATGTAAATGATGTCAAACGATACAAAATTTCAGAATATACATGAGAATACCTTAATCCTATTGTCGAAAATATACAAATGACAAACAAAATTAAATTATTAAAAATAGAAATAAATTAAATTAATGTAAGACACGAATTAGACAAAAATATGAAAATAAAATTAATTGTGAACATCTACCGAAGTATTAATCATTAAAATGATTCGTGTTGTCATAAACATTTAAAAATATAAATTGAGAAGCGGAGAGTTATATAAGTCTAACTGATCGTTCAATAAAGTTGGGCCATTTTTATGTCTATATTATATATTTTATAGTCTATATTTTAATACATCCATGCACGTGGTTTGATAATTGCAGTAATACTTATTAGCTATGTATTAAATTTAAACCACGACTAGCCGAAGACACTAAGACCCACAACCACAAACCTATCGCCAACCAGCATATGTCCAAACGCGGGCAATAGAAAATTGAAATTACACATTTTCTAGTTTAGAGTCTCGGGACCTCAAGAAGCCAAGTCCGACAGGAGATCGCTAAACCACAGAGCCATAGATTAAATTATGAAATTAATAAATATCCCTGGACAAATCACGCAAATTGAATCTAACCCCAAAGTAAGCAAATTAAATGCTTGTGTTATGGGTGTTAGTCAACGATACTATTACATAGAAATACTTAAAGAGATACTAGATTAAATTTAATAAACACCCAGCCCCGGAAATGCAGACATCTAAATGTTAATCACACAAATGCCTGCCCCCGTCAGGAATCGAACCCGAGCCTTGCGGTTAGTCGATGTTGTAAGGCGTGTACGCTAGCCACTCTACCAAAATAAATGAATAAAATTAAAAATTCTAATTTTCTAGTTTTTTTGTAGTTGCCCGACCTGGGGATCGAATCCGGGACCTCAAGAAGTCGAGTCCGACGCCCCACCGCTAGACCACAGAGACGATTCTTAACTCCTGATAGCATAGTTTTAAGACCACATCACTGGAATTCTATTTTTTGTGTTTATATTTCATTTTATTGTTTATAATAACTTTAACTTTATTGCATATCTAAACATTTTATTGATTTCCAAAAACCCAAGATTTACCAAAAACAAAAAAATACCGGCCAAAGCGTGGTTACTCAGGTAATAATTATTTTACAGTAGCAAATATTGAAACAGTGTTTTCCTTATGTAATAATAAACTTATACAATGCATTGTTTTTACCCAACAAACTTAGTTTAGAAGGTTAGCGGGTTAAAATTGCTTGGTTAATTTAGGTACCTAATTTGACCTTTGACTGCCTCGTTGGTTTTTTTATGGTTACGAGGGACAGCTGGCAGGAAGGCGTTATTACTAATTTGGTCATTATCGTGTATTTCAAAATAAGGAAATTTATTTACTTGATTGTTATTCAATACTACAAAAATATTCACAATAGACATCAAATTATGTCATCGGTGTATAATTTGACTCCCACTAAAAAGCCGATTTTTCTTTGCCTCGCCACTTATATTTATTGTTTACAATGTATATTTTACTGTAAAAATCGATGTGCCGTGCTTGTTGAGATATTTAATAATAAGTTTCCAATATTTTATTAAATGTCATTGACTTAATTAAAACAATTAAAATCACCCACGTTTTTTAAGATAAAATGTTTTTTTTCATCACTAAATTTTTTTATTACTTTATTTCTTTTTTGTATTTCAGTTCACCTAGATACC
This sequence comes from Calephelis nemesis, assembly GCA_002245505.1. Lineage (NCBI taxonomy): Eukaryota > Metazoa > Arthropoda > Insecta > Lepidoptera > Riodinidae > Calephelis > Calephelis nemesis. The sequence goes on from NJDD01002378.1 coordinate 40,206, forward strand.
AAAGCGTCTGTTTTAGTTTTTTTAGCTAGTAATTAATTTTTAATAGCTGACAGTAAACTCTATTTTTAAAGGTTTAAAAATAAACCCAGAAACCGCGCCTCCAGACGTCAGTAACTCGTTCCATAAAATCATCAGACAAAAAATGGGAAAAAATGGTACTGTTTTACATGAAGTATTAAAAAATTACAGCCCATTTTGAACAAGTTATTATGTAAAAAAAGAACAGATTTAACCTTTGGTTCAAATATAATAGCATAAATTAGTTTGCTCCGAGGAAAACAAATTAGTGTTCTAGAGATTGCCGCAGCGGACGCCGTACGGTGACGGATATTTTAAAAAAAACAGCATAATATTAGTGAATATTGTCCTAATTTTTAAGTTTTTCAAATGGTGAAATTAGCAGGTGCTGTTCTCGAGTAAGATCACATTATTATCCACTTCTTAACCTATTCAAAACTTATAGAATTACAAGAGTTATTTCAATATCACTACATAGTATAAAACAAAGTCGAATTTTTTATCCCTATGTTCCTTTGTACGCTTAAATCTTTCAAACTACGCAACGGATTTTGATGCGGTTTTTTAATAGATAAAGTGTTTAAAGAGTAATGTTTAAGTATATGTATATTTTTTACCCGTACGAAGCCGGGGCGTATTAAATATATTCCAGAAAAAAGTATTGGTTAACTACTACGTTATTACTAAGACTCACTTTGTGATACGATATTATTGAAAGTGTTTTTATATTTTGTAGGCAGAGCTAGCCGAATATACTAACGGCCAATGTTAATAAAATTTCTCTAATCTAATCTAATATTCTAATCTAATATGGATCTAATATGGATTTCAAGCAATCTTGATAGCTGCGTATCCGCCGGCCTATCCTATTCCTAATTGCCATATATATCCTGTCCACAGATATGTTATTGGCAAAGCGGTAACATAAAAATAGATCAAAATATCAATCTTGGACAGCAAGTTTTGGATTAGGATTAATTATTAACATTGGCCGTAAGTCCCACAATGTGGCAAGCCTATTGCCAACTGGGCACATATCCAATCTCGGACAACGTTCATTTTATAAGAAAATTGAAAATATACATTTTCTTATTTTTTTTGTTGCTCGAACTGAAGATCGAACTCGGTCAAGCCAAGTCTGCTTTTGCCTCTGCCTACCCCTTAGAGGATATGGGCGCGAAGAGACTAACTTACTTTTTATATTTTGTACTATTTTGTTCTATTTGTAAATAGTTTTTTTATTGTTTATAAATTGTGATTCCCTGTCGCCAAAATGGTTGAATCTGTTTTTTTTAAAGTTGTTCTTCAAAAAAGGAAATCATGCTAATTAGGTAGCAATGTCACAAATAACTACGAGTATGTCACAAAATTGGTTTGAGAATTTTAAGCTAAGAAATTTCTATGTCAAAAGTCACTCCGGGCAGCCATGTATGGATAAACATGGAGAAATATTGACATTAGAAAAGATGGAGAGAGATTGACATATTATTGTGATACAATGGAAATTGTATCACAATTTCCATTGTTTTTTAAGCGCTTTTAATAATTTCATTGACATTTGCGTATCTTTGCAACGGAATATCGGGCCATATTTTTAACCACTTTAAACCTTTTTAAATTTGACTGCCATTATGTGAACAGTTACAAAGGACTAGAGGTAACATAGTAATTAAAAACATATATAGCTATCATCATGGCCAGAATTTTCAGGGTCTGCTGTCAAATTAAAAATATTTCCTTTTTAGACATTTCGTCGCGTACGCTGCGTTACATTTTAAAGTTACGCAAAAAATATATAGGTCAAAATTATTTCCCTTTAAAAAAGGAAAGTAAAGTATCTTCATGTACACGTCTCCTGAAGGTGGAGGCAGAGGTACCTTCGACTAGCCGAAGACTATCGCCAACCAGGCACATACTCGTATCCAACCCTGGGCAACGATATTATCATTAGAAAATTGAAAATTTACATCTTTTAGTTTTTTAGTTGCCCGACCCGGGGACCGAACCCGGGACCTCAAGAATTTAAGTCCGACTCTGGATCCGTTTAAAAATTTTATAAAAAAGTCAGCGATTTTTAGTGGTTAACTCGCTGTTACCCTTTTTATGGTATTTAATAGCCGTTTAAAATGTTGCAATATTTGCAAAAGCACTTATATACATTTAATACAAATCCTTACACAAGTAAACACGTTACTCATCACATTGGCGTCATTTCATTTTAATTAATATCTTAGGGAGATATCATAGTTTTAAAAGAATTCTATAAAATAAGCAGGCGTGCTTTTTTTGATGTAAATGGAAAAAAAGACTCATGAGCTCATGAGGGACGAAGGAGATGACTACCTGCGGGCACGAAGGTAATTGCGTGAAAATGCGTAATATTTAAAGTGAAAAGCTCTGGAAAAGCTGGTCCCTCGTCACCGCGCACAACTCGCTCGCGCACTAGTAAAATATAAATGTTAGTTTAGAAACTAAAAAAGATGCCTTTTTACTAGATGGTAGAGTTTCGCAGCGACTCGCCCGGATTGGTACCACCGCCTTACCTATTCCAGCCGCCATAACGTCATGATGTGTTCCGGTTCGGAGGGTGAGATAGACGGTAAACTTATTTTTGCTCGAGGCATCCCGGCCTCTGGTTGGCAACGCACCATTACCACCTTTGGTGTTTGTAGGTGGCGGGAATTTCTTACAATCAGGAAATCCGTCTGATTGGAAGGCAATTCCAATGTCATAAAAAAAACATCCAGATGAACTTTAAAATAGGAAATATTTTTCTAGAAGTTTAAATAAATGTTATTAAGAAAAAAAAGTATTATGAAGCTTCCATCTATTCTTAACGATAAAATAGATTTCTTTGTGATATTTTTTTTAATTTTAATGTCAAGAACATTTTTTCGAGTATTAGTTCAGGTACTTCGATTAATACTTTCGAGAATGCGTCAGTTTTTTATGTTAGAGAAAAATTACTTGACCACTTTCAGTTTGTGGAATTTAGAATTTAAAATTCATCAAAATTTATTAAGTGTGAACCGATCAACGTTTATTTTTTACTTTATTTTATTAAGCAGGCTTACCAACAGTTGTTACAATAATTTAATTTACACATATAAAAAATAACAAATAACCAATTGCACACCTTGTTACATAAAACTTACATATCTATTTTTTACATTAACAATTAATTATTATTGATGACGTTAAATCATGATGTACATTTCTCAAAAAAAAAACATCAAACTTCCTTTGTTATTAGCCAAGCGCTAGCTCAATAAACTAATAAAAATAAAAAAAATGAAAGGCTACACTCTGGGAGTTCCGGCAGAAGTGAAAACTTGAATATTAACGTTGTGCATTTTTGTTATTTTGGAATGGTTAGGATTATTAACAGTATGAAAGTACTATAATTTATGTGGTAGAATACAACATACATTTATTGCACTATCGTACACAAACATGATAACACGAACATTCACGCAAGCGTCCTGCGCCGTATTATGAATTTTCGATCAGGTTAGGTACGTGTCCTGACGCGAGTTTAGAAGTTTTTACCCATTCCAAACAATGCACAACGGCGCTAAAGAAGTTTACACTTCAAAAATCCTGACGAATTGATAGCGCCTCCTCCTTCTTTTGGAGTTGATTTTTTTTATGTTATAGGTAGGCAAACAAGCAGACGGATTTCCTGATGGTAAGAAATTCACGCCGCCTAGAGACACCAAAGATGGTAATGATTTAAATAAGACTATGCCAAATCTGCTAATTACCTTATACACTTGACTAGAAATGAATAAATAGGTCAATAGCCTCTAGACTACTGGTGGTAGATTGCTGTGCAACAACTTGCCAGGTAGGGATCTAACGCCTCAACTATTCCTGCCGCTATAATTGCACTGTCATGTTCTGACCCTACGGGTGGGGTTAATAAATAAATAAATAAATATCCCTGGACAAGTCATAAAAATTGAATCGAACCCCAAAGTAAGCAAATTATATGCTTGTGTTATGGTCAACGATTCTAATACATAGAAATACTTAAATATATACTAGAATATATTTAATAAACACCCAGACCCGGAAATACAGACATCTAAATGCTCATCACACAAGTGTTTGCCCCCGTCGGGAATCGAACCCGAGCCTCGCGGTTGGTCGATGTAGTTAGGCGTGTACGCTAGCCACTCGACAAGGAGGAGGTCAATGCCAGCAAACTTGCTCAATTAACCTAAGAACTTGGATAGCGACGCACCGTCACATCTATGGTTTATAAGACACGGCTCTTTCTTATCGTCAGGAGAGCAGAGAGCTTGTTCGTATCTTATTCCATAAAATAAAAAAACAAAACATAAACCTTCCAAAAAACTGAATATTTTTGTGCTTTTAACAAGGATGGAAGGTATGTAGGAAGGAGTGTGTGCGGGGGTTAGTGTGAATTTAGTGCTCGGTAAGCTATTACGAAGCGAGGTTTTGAGTCAAAGGGCTAGTAGACTCGCTTTGCATATCTGTCTTACCCGACGTTGTTGAATGAAAGCGAGAGTTGAGTGTGTCATAAAAAGCATGAGAGTATGATAAAATCGGTCGAATTGAGAGCGCTATGAAAAATCTATGGCGTTAGGATCGCTGACCTGATTCGTAACAGTGAGATCCGGGAAAGAGCGGGATTGAAAGAAAGTTTTGATATTAAAATGAGCATGGGAATGCTCTGCTGGTTCGGACATGTAGAAAGAATGACAGATGAAAGATTAACAAAGCAAAAAATTTGGATTGATGTAGGTATCCGGTGAGACCAAGGTAGACATCTGACTATCAAATCGCTCAGGTTTTCAGGGTCTAGAGTCTCCGAAATCGGCGTGTTTGTATGAAAATGGTAATTAATGTGGAGGAAGCCAGGCAAGTCTGCCAGGATTGTGAGGTTTGGCACTCGATACTCTCTATCTACCCCGTAAGGGATTTGGCGTGAAGATATTTTATTTTATTTTGTATTATTTAATACAAAATCCACAGTTTAATACATTGAATGCTTACTAATCCTAGAGCGAATAATTTCATTTTCTGTTATAATAAAGGTTTTTGTATTTAATTTTAACCACACAAGTAGGTATGTAGCATATTATGGTGTGTGTGTGTGTGTGTGTAAATTCATAATGATGTTTTTTTATGATAATGGAAGAAAAACACGCAGACGGAATTCCTGATGGTAAGAAATTCCCGCCGCCTC
>NJDD01002378.1:80155-93427 GCA_002245505.1 Calephelis nemesis
CCGAGTTCCAGGACTCAACCGCCATTTAAAGAGCAGTTACATGTGGTATGTAACTGCTCTTTTAATGGCGGTTTTAAAGGCCAGAATTTTCGTTTTAGGCTTAAAATGAAATCTTTATACACATTTTGACATATCCGTCAGTCCCTTTGTCCGAATCTCCGTGAAATTTGGTTAATTTATTCTGTGAGCCGCTTTACGATTTTATACAAAAACTAGCTATTACCCGGGGTTTTGCTCGCGTGGCAGTTTATATATTTACTGATTAACTTAAAATATTATTTCAATCGAGGACTTCTTTGTTATTACATTATTAAGCAATTTCATACAAACTTTCAACATCTATTTCATTTCCTTAGGGGTAGAATTTCCAGAAACGCTTAAAAACGTATCTGCTCTATTTCAATAAGTAGCCCAAAAGTAAGAGTTTCATGTTTCTAACTTTTTTTTTGTTGTAGGAAGGCAAACAAGCAGGCGGATTTCCTGATGGTAAGAAATTCACGCCGCCTAGAGACACCAAAGATGTTAATGATGCGTTGCCAACCTGAGGTCAGGATGTTAGGCCTCGAGCAAAAACAAGTTAACCGGCTACTCTACCCTCCGGACAGGAACACGTCATAACGTTATGGCGGCAGGAATAGGTAAGGCGGTGGTACCAATCCGGGCGAGTCGCTGCGAAACTCTACCACCTAGTCAGATGTCACGGTGGTAATGACGATAAGCCTATGCTCGCCTTTTACGAGCTGCCTGGCAAGAAAGGCAGATGGTCTATTCTGCAAAGGAGGCCGGACGAACAAGGGGAACTTAACTTAAGAAATGACAGACATTCATACAAATTTCAACCCCTATCTCACTCATTTAGGGTTAGAATCTCCAAAATTAAATCCTAAGTAGCTATTTACTCAATAAATTGACTCTACTCACCAAATTTCAAGGCCGTAATTCTAACAGGTTTTGCTTGGCGATGATGAATCAGTCAGTCAGGACATGTTATTTTATAAGTATATATAGATAAAAGAAATGAGGGAGGCCGCTACCCTTCCTGAAACTGAAACCATGAAAAGGTTTTTCATCAAACCTATTGATGCCGAATTTCTGTAGATAGGTTTCAAAAATGACATTAAAGTTTTTAAAAAGAATCTCAAAGTTAATCGTTTGAAAGATAGTTACTTATAAACAGGTATAATGTGTTTTCCTTAACTGTTACTTTCGTTAAAAATAAACGAATGGAAAATCTAAAGACATATTATCGCCTCTGGGGTCTAGCGGCCCGGCGTCGGACTTGACTTCTTGAAGAACCCGGGTGCGATTCCCGGGTCGGGCACCGAAACAAATTTAGAAAATGTATATTTTCTATAAAAAGTAACGTTGGATATGTGCCCGGTTGCCGATGGGCTTGACACCTATCACATTGTGAAACTTAGTGTCTTTGGCTAGTCGTGGGTGCTTTGGTTGTGCCTCTGCCTACCTGTTCGGGGATATGGGCGTGAAGATTCTTTTTTAATTAAAAAAAAAGTGTATTAGTTCCCCCCGATCCTTTTCTCTTAGCAGAATAGACTATCTACCTCTATACCAGATAGCTTGTAAGAGGATATCACAGGTTAAAATATAAATAATTACCAACAATACCACTGGTGGTAGACTACAGTTTACGAAAGTAAGTACAGGTTTAGGGATTCTTATACTCATATTACTTATTATTAAATTATTAATGAGTTTGTCATATTCCTGTCTGGAAGGTAGGGTAGCCGGTAGACTGAACAAGAGGCATAGCAGACATCCTACATTCAGTAACATCTTGGGTGTCTCAAGGTCATGGTTGTTTCTTACCAATAAGAGAGTCAAGTGCTTGTTCGCTAACCTGTGTTGTAAATTTAAATATAAAAATAACAAAACTTATTTAAACGAGATGCAATCAGCTGTTTTTAAATAAAGCACATTTTCAAAAACTGATCAAGAAAAACAAAGTTTTTTTTTACATATTATATACATATATATCTTCACGCCAACCCTCTTACATGGTAGGGAGAGAGTATCGAGAGCCAGACCTCACGATCCTGACAATTATTTATTAATAATAATTTATATATTTCGATTTCCATATTTATTAAAAGAATTTTATAAATTATCATTAATATTAAAAAGTCTAGTTTTAGATAATCGTGAGGTAAAACCGGCGTAGTGTTTTTTTTTGCTGATCAAAAAGTAAAGTAATATTTCGATCTTGGCAAAATATGTAATTTGCTATCGAATCCTATCAATGTTATACCTAAATGCGGAAGTTTGTCTGTTTGTTTGTTACACCTTCACGCAAAAATGGCTGAACTGATTTTCATGAAATTTGGTACACACATGTAGGGTAACTTAGACTACCACATGGCATAGTTTTTATCACAAAATAATATTCCATTGGGACCACACGGGCAACAGTTATTTTTCAATATACATTTACTGCTATAATATGTATGGTACTATTGAACCCTTTAAGGATATGAGTCTCACTCGAGTTTAGATACTTTATTTAAGAGATATGACAGCGGACAGCTTTTCTGATAACAATGCAAAAAACGAGCTTGAGTTATATTATTATGTAGTTCTGTCAAGAGAACTCGGTGAATCTTAGGATATTAGAAGGGAAACCCATTTAAACACAGCAATAATATTTTATAAAAACCGGTTCAGTAGTTTCTGATTGTATGCTAAACTAGCAGTTTCACGCAGCTTCGACTGCGTAACTTGGCTTCTACTGCACCGATTTTGATGAAACAAAACTTATTTCATTCAGTAATAACGTAGCATTCTAAAGGTGAAAGAATTTTTGAAATCGGTCCAGTTGTTTCGGAGCCTATTTATTTAAAACACACAAACAATAAATCAAATCTTTCTCTTTATAATATTAGTATAGAAGTATAGACAAACATTGTGACACGAGAATTGGATTGAATATTCCCGGTTTTCAATAGGATTGCTATTTATCACATGTGGGACTAAGTATCTTCAGCTAGTCGTGGGGGCTCTGGTTGTGCCTCTGCCCACCTGGGATATGGGAGTGAAGATACTTTTATTTTTATTAAAAAAGGCACAGATGTTCTCGAGTCACAAGGGGTGCAGCTCCCTTATTTTATCCTTGCTTGTATTTTATTTGGATAACTTCTAATTCCATGGATGGATTCTCAGAAACGTCTGAACGGATCTGCATATAATTTAGGTGCCAGGGTTTTACTCTTTAATTTATAAGCAACTTTTTAATCAACAAAAAGTATAACAAAACTATCAAAATTTTTATCACTCATTTTTATTTAAACATCAACGTACAAATACTCTTATATCATAATCAGTCAATACTTAAAAGCTAATATAAATTACATAGCTTATAACATAGTTATGAATAATGGGAGACACAACATAAGGAAAACATACATATTATGTGTATAATTATTCACAAACAACATATACTTATACACACAGGGCACAACAGTGGGCATATATAAACATATATTATTTCATAAATAGACATATAGATAGTTATATCAATTAATACGAGTATAGTACTCGTAATTGAAGTATTAAACTACATTTGGAAATACATAACGGGAAAACCTGTAAGTTAATAAAAAATATGGCACAAAAATGTGTTATGGTAGATTTATGAGTACATTATAATGTCACTTCAAAAAGTACAGTACTGTCTTGTTATAAATATTTAATAGGTAACGACGTTATTTATTATTATTTTAATATAACCTAAATTTGTCATGCCTCAATTTTACTATTCGGATTTTATAACTTAAATGTAATCTACTTAAAGTACCAAAGTGTATAAAAATCTAGGCAGTGGCAAGCATGATTCTGTATCTTAAAAATATGTTGTTATATTTTATTATTATTACATGTTCAGACATGACCTCATTAACATTTTTTTGATATTTTTAAGAAAAATAAGTGGCATGTCAAAAAAGTCGAATACAAGTAAACTCTAAGATAAGTTTAATCTGTTCCATAATAATAATTTGTCTTTTAAATAATATTAAAAAATACGCAGTCTTTTAGCAAGGTACATAAAATTAATGAATTTATTAACATAGTATACCAATGATAAATTTTGCAGGAAAATGATTACAATGGACAAAGAATGAATTTTAAAAGTTTAAAATAATTTAAATTCATGATTATATGGGTTTGTAGATCTTAAGTTTTCAATAATTAATATTGGCTTAAAATGGAGTAACCTTTTTGACTAAACTCACACTTACAAAACTGACGACTTTGTAAGACATATTTTTAAAAAATAACTTTGAAATTCGAAGATTCGAAAAATAACTTTGAGATTCGCTCCACAGCTAGTTGATAATAAATGTAGTAGCCTTTGAGACTAAAACAAGAGAGCTCTTAGAAGAAATATTTTCAAAAGATAACTTTGAAATACGTTGCTTGTCCCTCAAAGGAATTTCTCTGATGCCTTTGAGGTAACATAACTTTAATTCAAACAGAAATTCCTTAGTCCATAAATTTATAATTTTACATACACATCTGACCTCGTCTCACTGTTCCCAATGGACACTTCCCATTTGCTATTCCAGCTCTTGATCCAAAATCAGGCAAAAGGTCACCACTAGGTTTCACATATTTATGCACTAGTTTTGTAAAGAAATCACCTTTCTCTATATCGTTGTCCACATCCTTTATATCAAGAAGTATAGAAGCAACTTTAGCATATTTATTATGAGGATCTTCTTTAATCTCTAATTTCATTGATAGACCATCTTCCACTGGTATATCTTGGAGTTTTATAATCGCACATTCTATATAAAGAACTAACAGCGTCAATGTAAAACATGTTGTAAATAATGCCATTTTAAATACAGAATCTACCGAACTGGTTGGCACTTTACAAGGCTTTGACTTAAGAAGCTGAGATGCCGGTTTATTTATATTCGGTTTGAATGTTTCAATTTATTCTCGAGTTTCCCACTTACGACGACATTGTTTTTTTATGGGGAATGACGTTATGCAAAGATGACGTGTTTTATGTAATTTCGAACACAGACTGCATGATGAGACTTATTAAACTTTTGTAACGTGGGTTTTGTTGCACGCGTTGCATTTTGATGGTAGGCATGAACCGGTTGCGCGTGGGAAATACCATTATTTTATGCAAGGCGAAAATACAGTCTAGTAGAATCATGAACGAGTATTTTTTTAATATCGTTTTACCTTTAACTTTTTAACTTTTGAGGGATTGTTTAGCGTTTTCATTTCTTTATTGTTTCTTAGTTTGAACTTCATTTTATTTATTGTTTATTTCATAATATCAACAAGAAAAGTACAATACAAATTGCAGAGTAAACTTAATCTACACAAATACATTAAACACAGGCCAGTTAAGAATTTTCATTTTATTCCTTACAGTTCATTTTGCTGTTGTTTAGCAGTAGAATAGTCACATCGAAACAGTTTAATATACATGTTACAAACAAAAATCAAAATCTCAATAACTTTCTTATATATAGATAAAAAGGAACCAAAAAACAAAAATAACATATTACTACCAAAATTCATGCAAATAATCAATCTAGTGTATAAGGGAAAAAGTAAAAATAGTCGGAAATTTACAAACCAATGCTTATCAAAATATTATATAAAAGAAAGTGGTGTGAGTTACACCAGTTAACTTAAGAACGACTAAACCGATAAGGCTGGAAATTGGTAGAAAGGTAGCTTAGAACCCGGAGAAGGACATAATGTACTTTTTATACTGTTCAACTGGAAAGAAACAATATTTTGATTTTTCCCATACAAACTATATAGTATAAAACAAAGTCGATTCCTTTGTCCCTATGTCCATTTGTATGCTTAAATCTATAAAACTATGCAACGGAATTTGATGCGGTTTTTTAACAGATAAAGTGACTAAAGAGGAAGGCTTATATGTATATTTCATAACTGTGCGAAACGAGGCTGGCCGTTTGAAATGAATAAAAATATAAGTAAAGTAAATAATTAACTTTATTTTTATTTCACTTCCAACAGGTGGTTGTGGTAGTAAGGGATTTAAGTACACATCACTTTGTAACCAGCTAGATATTACTATACTACGAAAGAAACACTGTCGTACCCAGTAGTGGATTATCCTTAGGGCAAATCAAACACGTGCCACGGGCGATTGGTTGCTTTTATCGTTTACCTATCATTTTCGTTTTTCACTACCAGGGGGCTATTCAGTATCTTTTTAGTGATGATCACTAGGTACAGAGTACATCAATTTCATTTGCTATTAGAGAAGACATATTAACGTGTAAAAGATTTTCTTGCTGACAAGCATAAATAAATAAAATATGTATATATTTATTTAATAAATTTAAGCCTAATTTAAATAATAAAATCATGGTTGCCGGGGAGTTTGTTTCGCTGTTTCTTCTCCCGACTGGCTAGGTTTGGAAACGTGGGTTGTGTACGGTAGATAGGACTAAAAATTAATTTACCTTTAAATTCATGTGTAATAAATTATGAAACTTATGTTTGTAAATAAATAAAATGTTTATTAAAAATGAAAAATCAGTGCTGCGATTTAAATGTACATTTTTATAGAAATATTTAACTTCATAAAATTTAACTAAATATTTGCACACCATGATGTAGTAGAATATGTTGTATTCTTAAATATCTTTATAACAACTTTTTAACACACATATTCCGCAAATAAATAATTTTCATTTCATTTCATTTCAAATAGCTGTCAAATAATGTGTTTTGTATTATGAAGTATTATGAAGTCTTACGCTAACAAAAAAACTGATTTAGAAAAAAATCCGTTGTGCCATTGTTTCATAAACAGTTGTTAATATAAACGTGTGATATTTTTAAATTATTTTAGTAATATATTTATTGTAGGAATTATCTTCACGCCCATATCCCCGAAGAGGTAGGCAGATGCACAACCAGGGCACCCACGACTAGCCGAAGACACTAAGTCCCACAGTGTGATAGGTGGCAAGCCTATCGCCAACCGGGCACACTTCCTATCCCGAGCAACATTTTTTTTATAAGAAAATTGGAAAAACCCAATTTTCTTTTTGTTGCCCGACCAGGGATTCGAACCTGGGACCTCGTGCAGTCAAGTCCAACAACTAAACCGCTAGACCACAGAGGCGATATATTTAAGTAATGTCAGTTATGGTTTAAACTAAAAAAGTCTTAAATAAAGTAGAGTATCTTCTCGCCCATATCCCCGAAAGACAGGTAGAGGCACAATCAAAGCACCCATGACTAGCCAACACACTAAGTCCCATAATGTGATAGATGGGAAGCTTATCGCCAACCGGTCACAGATCCAATCCCGGGCAACGTTTTTAATATAAATTGAAAATAATCATTTTCTATTTTTTTTGTCAACCGACTTAGGAATCGAACCTTGTACCCCAAAGAAGTTAAGTTTGGACTTTAGTTCTTGGGTCGCAGAGGCATTTATTAAAAAAGTCCAAAAAAATCACAATCTTAGGTATAGGTCACAAACTGAACCAAACCACAGAGAAAATATGAGACCTACCTTGGATCTACCATCTACCAGAAAGCAGTCGCCAAAATTGATTCATCCTATAAAAGTGCTGGAATATCACCATATTATCACTCAATTAACACCATATTCACCATTCACTCAAGAAGTAAATTGTCACATTGAAAATGTCGTGTTTGGAAGTTATTTAATAAATTAAACTTGAATTTGAAGCGAAAATATCTCCGATCGTTTTTTTTTTATGAAATTGGGAGGCAAACATACACACGGATTTCCTGATGATAAGAATTTCTCGCCGCCTAGAGACACCAAAGGTGGTAATGGTGCGTTGCCAAACTGAAGCCGGCAGGTTAGACCTCGAGCAAAAGTAAGTTTACCAGCTACTTTACTCTCCGGACCGGAACACGTCAACGGCAAGCACTGACATTATGGCGGCAAAATTAGGTAAGGCGGTGGTCCTATTGCGGGCGAGTCGCTGCGAAACTCTACCACCTAGTCAGATGTTACCGTGTTAGTGACGGTAAACCTATGCTCGCCTTTTACGAGCTGCCTGTCAGGACGTCAGATGGTCTATTCTCCAAATGAAATGAAGGATTCAAACAATATCATAAGAGTTTGTGTTATGTTATCGAAGCAGGAAGCCAATATTTTTAAGGTTTCGATTTCCCAAAAACAAACTTTGATGGTTATATGCGGAATTTGTTTAATATTGTCCAAATTCCCCCCTACTTTCTCGCACTACATTGGTTCGAATTTTCCCCGTGGTGGTCCGGGCTCCTTTGAAGAATAGACCATCTGCCTTCATGCCAGGTAGCTCGTAAAAGGCGAGCATGTGCTTACCGTCACTAACAGCTTGACATCCTACTAGGTGGTAGAGTTTCGCAGTAACTCGCACGTGTTGGTAGCACCGCCTTGCCTATTCCTGCCACCATAACGTCAGCTCTTGCTGTTGTCGTGTTCTGGTCCGGAGGGTAAAGTAGCCGGTAAACTTACTTTTGCTCGAGGTCTTGACCTGGGGTTGGCAATACACCGTGACCTTTGGTGTCTCTAAGCGGCGTCAAATTCTTACTATCAGGAAATCTGTCTGTCTTGTTTTCCTTCCAATATCAGAATCAATGAAAAACTCCATTCTTTAATTTAAGGATAGCGTCCTGTTAAGATAGATGTAATTGCAAAAAGTGCATTGCCAACCGGATACTTTAGAATGTCAGTCTTCCTTTGTAATTAATAAATAATAAGAATACTAAAACTGCAAATACTTTATCACTAATTTTTATTTAAACAGCAACGTACAAATACTCTTACGTAATAACCAGTCTAAACTTACAAGCTAAACATGTATTAGAGTCATTGTAAAAACATAATAATATATATAACGAAGTACAAAAACAGTTTCAAATAATTTATGAATAACACCCGTTTGCATTATGCATATCCGCAAGCAGACTTAATTATTTTCCTTATAAAACCATACTTGTAACAACTAACATATCGTCCCTCGCATTACTAACTGTCCTAACTCATTAATTCGGCGATTTGAGTTAGGACTTAGGACTGCAAATATCTTCCTATATTCATTATCTACGATTTTTTCTAACTCACGTAATTGTACGAACATTGATCTTCAACTTACAGACATTTCTGTAAAGTATAAATAGAAACTATATTTAAAATAACCAAACTGTAAAATGGGGTTTTTCAAAACTGTCTAAACTGAGATAGGAGAGTTAGTCATGCGAGGGACGATATAATGGACACATCAAAATATATTTGGTAATTCAAAACAGGAAACTTTGTCACGAAATTGTTATTAACAAATATGACACAAAAATATCCTATAATAGATTTATACAAATACATAATTATGTAACTTGAAGCAATCCAGCTACAGTACTTTCGATATTAATATGTGAAGAACAACATGGTTATTATTTATTTTAATAAAAGATACCCAGAATTTATTATATCTTAAATTTTCTATTTGCATATTTTGTAACTTTTAGTTGTAATTTACTTAAACCAAAGACTTTTCGTAAAATCATTTACAAATTAATGCTAGGCGTATAGTATTTAAAAACCTACAAAATATTTTGATGTTATCTATATTGTTAGGCATGAGGTTATAGACAAATTTTTTATATTTTTGAGAGATATATTTGGAATAAATATAAGCAAAAATTGAATGTAAAATAATATCACATAGAATTTTAATTAAATAATGATAAGAATAGGGTTGGTCTAAAATCAATACGTATTAATCACTCAAGGTCAAGGCTAAACGTATATATATACCTAATACCTTACATATTACTGGAAGAGGATATTAATATAATTACACCACTTATGTTCTTCAAAGAAACAAAATGGCAGCTGTTATTAGATACAATAATTTAGGAGTACCCAAAATTCGTTTCTGAGTCACTTATTCAGGAAAAAAGTCGACATTCTAAAGATGTGTAAAAAAATGTGATTCGTGACAACAGACAAATTTAACTATTTTGTTCAGTCTATGAATTCTGATTGATTTCCATTTTTTTAAGTAAGATGAAAGAAGAGCAGTGTCATAAGTTTGAAGTCTCTGTGAGCGTGTGTTCGTGTGTGCTTGTAAGTGAGTGCGTGTGTGTTAATGTGTTTGTGTGTGTGAGTTGAGTTTGTGCCTGTGTGTGCGTGTGTTAACCCTTATCGTGGCACAATTTTTTTCTTGAAAATAAGCAAAAAAAATTTATATAGGTAGCTTCTTTGGGCTATAAACAACAATAAAAAAATAAATAAAAAAATCGTGATATAAACATTTTAGAAAAACAAGATGTATACATGCACATATGCACATATTCTATACATTGCTACACGTACCGTGTTTATCGCATTTTTAAGAATGTATATTATGATATACATTGCTATGTTTAGAGAGTCGGAACGTTACTGGTAATTTTTAACATATGTATACCAAAAGATTTTTCTAGATGACAATGATTTCAAATAAAAATAACTGTCTTGGTGGAAGTAAAAATGTTTAATTAAAAAAATCCTTCTTGAACATTTTTTTTTTACAAAATAAACATAATGTATTATATTCAGAGAACCTATTGCTTGTGGTGGTACTCCAAAAAACAGTTTCAATTCTTCATATAACAAAGGTGAACCTTACATTTTGTGCAAATCGTACTTGCCTGGCCAGATTTGCAGTACTTGCACCTCTGATATACGGTTATTTGCGGCCAATGGTCATATTTGTCATACCGGATATCATCGCACGGTCGTTCAATACCGGTTTTTTTATTTTTGCTTTGTCGGAAATTGCGTCTACATTTTTCACAGAAACGTTTCGACCTCTTTTCAGTAGGCCGCTGTAGATTTCATACCTAAAATCTTTTAGGCGATCCTGCTTTCTAGTGGTGTCATAATTAGTGCGTCATAATTACTAACTGATTGATTAGGAAATACCTCATTAAGAATAGGTGTAAAAGGCACTTCGGTAGTTTCAGCATAAGGCAGTTGATCTGCATGCATTCCTATTTCATCATCAGTACTTTGTAGGAGGTTTAACCTTTCAAGACTGGAATTTATCGATGGCGCTGGAGAACTTACTGCTGATCCAATAATTTCAGCTTCATCACCGCTACTAGCTCCGTCACTTATGTCAGAGTCTGCGTTGTTTTTTAGGCACCAAGGATAAAATGCGTCTAGCTCTTTCACTCATAGCAGTCTAAAAGCAAAGCAAAAGAAACATGCAAAAAAATCATAACCATAGTAAAGCTAAACCACATTATAAATAGGTAAATAATGTATGTAATGTTGAAATTGTCCCTTTATATAGGTAGTCATGCAATAATAACAGTACTGTTTTATATGGGAACGCACCACAACTTTGTGTGTTGCTTTCTACAACCACTACATCAACGAGTAGTCCAACACTTTTTATTAGGAATAGTTTCGCAGCGACTCGTCCGGATTGGTACCACCGCCTTGCCTATTCCTGCCACCACAACGTCAATGCTTGCCGTTGACGTGGTCCGGTTCGGAGGATAAGGTAGTCGGTAAACTTACTTTTGCTTGAGGCCTAATATCCCGGCCTAAGGTTGACAACGCACCATTACCAACTTTGGTGTCTCTAGGCAGCGTGAATTTCTTACCATCAGGAAATCTGCCTGATTGTTTGCCTTCCACTATCACAAAAAAAAACATCTGTACAACTGTCTTTTAAATTGTAATAAGATAGGTTCAGTATAAGACAAAAATATTACTTGCAATTTTAATTTTATACTAAAAAGTCCAAAAAAATATTAATCCCGTGAAGTTAGCAATGTATCGTATTCTATACACAATCAACGAAATGTAAATTAATGCAACTGTGGCATTGTATAGTATATTATACGTTAGTAAAATACACGACAAAAACATGCTATTTCCCATAGTGACAACGGCATATATATAAAAATCTGGTAGAACAAACATTGAGGCATATGAATTTTATAACAAACATGCATATTTAGGGGCACAAACATAAAAATAAAGTAAAACTTACCTTAGGTAAAACTGAGCGGCGCATCTTGACGGTTATTTTTCACAACTGATTTAAAAATTATGACAGTTAAACTACTATTTTTGTTTTGAAGTATAAATAAACGTCTAGAAATGTTATATGTTTCATAAAACTAAGTTAAAATAATTTTATAGAGATCGTATTATTTTATAAAGTTGTATGTATAGTATACTATTCAAAATGAACATAAGGGTTAATACGTGGCATCATAACTTTTGTATGGATGGATCAAATTCGATGCGTGTTATGTTGTTTGAAAACTGACGTTTTCATGACAGCGAGCAAGTACACGTCTCCTCTGATAGTAAGAAATAACCGTGACCTTAAAGACACCATAACATTTTATATCGGTGCATCGCCATTCGGTGTGATAGGTCTCATGTGCAAGTGTTTTGGCTACCCAACCCTCCTGACTGGAGCCATGACACTGTTATGACTATATCAATGGGACCACATTGAACGGTCGTTCTTTCAAACAAAAAAAAAAAATAAAACATGTTCACCAAATCGACAAATGTACATAAAAAAGCATCAACCATAATAACTTCTTTCTTTTCAATGGGTTTGATTATAAATGGCTAAAATAATCTAGATTTTTTTTCCGTGTTAGTTCGGGCTCCTTTGTAAAATAGACTATCTACTTTCCAGACAGCTTGTAAAAGGCGAGCATAGGCTTACATTCGCTAACACCGTGATATGCTACTAGGTGGTAGAGTTTCGCAGCTCCTCGTCCGTATTGGTTCCAACGCCTTACCTATTCCTGCCACCATAAAGTCAGTGTTAGCAGTTGACCTGTTTCGGTCCGGAAGGTAAGGTAGACGGTAAACTTACTTTTGCTCGATGCCTAACATCCCGACCTCTGGTTGGAAAAGTACAATTTCCACCTTTGGTACGCACGCAGTATGCATTTCTTACCATCAGGAAATCCACCTGCTTGTTTGACTTCCTATATTACATAACATACATAAAAGTACAAAAATTGGGAAGTTTTCGTTTTGTTTAGGGTCGAAGCCTCAGGTTAGCAACGCATCTTTGATACCCCTAAGTAGCCTTAGGTTTCCTTTTTCACACAAAAGACAACTGATGATGATGATAATGATGATGATATGCTATAATAGCTGTGTAATTTTCCAAACTGCTCACACTACTACTACTGCTACTGCTACTGCTACTGCTACTGCTACTGCTACTGCTACTGCTACTGCTACTGCTACTGCTA
>NJDD01002379.1:11360-21690 GCA_002245505.1 Calephelis nemesis
TGCTTGTGTTATGGGTGTTAGTCAACGATACTATTACATAGAAATACTTAAATAAATACCAGAATAAATTTAATAAACACCCAGACCCGGAAATGCAGACATCTAAATATTCATCACACAAATGCCTGCCCCCGTTGAGAATCGAACCCAAGCCTCGCGGTTCGTCGATGCAGTTAGGCGAGTACGCTAGCCACTCGACAAACGAGGCGGTCAAACGTAAGGTACTTTAATGTTTGTAAAATTAAATATAAATGAAAATATTGCGACTGTCATGTGTTCAAGTCGTTTAACAAAACTAATGGTTGAATATAAATCACACGCTGCTGACGCCTTCACTGGGCGTTTCTTTAAGAACACTGGAGGGCGCGCGGGAGTACACGACAAAGCCATATTTATTTCCAAATATTTGTTAACTTTGTAAGATCATTTCAAACAAGAGGCTGAGAGACGACAATCCCGCTATTTTTTAGGCCTACATGTAAGAATGTGGCTTTTTGACATTATTTCGCTGTCCGGAACTTTAGAAATGTGTAAGATTTATATTTTATGCGCGCACTTTTACAGAAAATTCAGGTCTCATTAAAATTTTACTTTTGTTCAACCACTTTCAGTTTTAGCCCGTTCTCCTAATTTTTTGTTTTTTGTGTTGTCATTTTCCGCGTCAAAAACAAAAGTGAAACACTAGTACTATAGTATAATTTACGATGATGGCCATCTATGTCTACATCACTAGATTTTTGTTGGTAATCCAGTTACAACCTCCTTTTACCAATTAATCTCTGTATAATATTTGTTTTTTTCAGAAGTGTACTGACTGTAATGTCGGGAAATCGAGGTCCAAATTAGAAGCTCCAAATCCAATTTAGAACAACATTTTGAGATATGATTTGCTCGATTTGTGTCTTTTGTCAACTGTTGTACATACTTCATAATTTCAATATACATTTTTTTCTGAACTGCTAATTAAAAAAGTCCTGTGGCGAAATTTTCAATTCCCTTTTTTACCGTTAACGTGGGTAGCAATGTCCTATAGATACACAGTTGTTAGTACCTACTAAATGAGTTCGTCATCACACATAAAATTCACACTTATAATGGACATAACTTTCATTTCTCGTAAGGTATTTTAATTTTAGCACTTGCCATGTGCTTGGGTTAATTTTTAAAAAGGCAAAACACATTTCAAGCATTTTGATAATGTTTCTCTATGTGTTTATCTGTATACCGACCGCGAATCACGAGGAATTTACTGAACCAATTTTAACAAAATTTGGCAAGTAGGTATTTGATGTTATTATATTTTTTATCCCTTTCACTGAAGGAGTTTTCATGAAAGGAAATGAAAAAATATTTATTAGTCGAACATGTATAAAAAGCTGAAAACAAGGTTAAGAGAAAAGATACCCCTCTTTTCAGAAGTCAAAAACAATTTCTTCATTGTATTTATTTCCTAAAAGAGTTTAGTTTGACGCGTTGTGTGGTAACCAAAGATTTTCAATTAAAACGTTATTGACAACATTTTAATTTTTCTACTAGAATGCTTTCTTCTATTTCTGATACCTAACATGTCATTGTATCTAGTATCTGCGATTGACATAAACGTAAAAAAAATCTTAAGTACCCAAATAAATATGATTTAGCAAATGACGACGATTAGGAAATCTAACTTTTTAATAACTTTTTCTAGACGGTCAAACTTCGATGGTTATTTTACTATTTGATTTTGTTTCTAGTGATTTTCGCGAGGTTTTATTAAAATTTTATCAAAAATGAAATAGACTTTGATTTACAATTGACTAGCAGTTCATCATCGTCGTCAGTGTAGAATATTTGTAATTTTTATACAAGCTTTCATCCTTTATTAAATCAGGTACTATGTAAGTTGTTTCTTTAAGTAGCCTTTATAACTAGGTAATATCTACAGTCTTTTAACCGTAAACGCGTAACAGGCAGATTTTTGTATTTATATTATTAGTTTGGGTGAAGCGTATTAAAGGATAGTGGGCAATTATATATGGAGCATGGACCAAGAAAAAAAACTGGTGGCCACTTCTGGAAGTAGCTTATGTTTAATGGTAGTGATAAGTGTTTATATTGTTCGAAAACTTTACTTCGCTGTCATGGATAGTTTCATAGTTATGATTTTTTAATACATATCTTGATTTTTACTAACAAAACTTAAAAAGGTTAGAAAAACTGTGTTTTAACCAATTATTATTATTTTTAATTACTGTATTTCTATGAGTGGAATATGTCAATCTCGTAATTATTGAGAGTTCTTATAAAATATTAAGTAGATAATAACATAAAAGTAAGTATCTTCACGCCCATATCCCCGAAGAGCCAGGGCCAGGGCACCCACGACTAGCCGAAGATAGAAAGTCCCATAATGTGATAGGTGGCAAGCCTAACGCCAACCGGGCACATATTCTATCCCGAGCAAAAGTTTTTTTATTAGAAAATTGGAGATTAGAAATATTAGAAATTTTTATTAGATTTTTATCCCAATTTTCTTTTTTGTTGCCCGACCCGGGATTTGAACCCGGGACCTCATGCAGTCAAGTCCTACAACTGAACCGCTTCACCACAGAGACGATTGTGTTTTACAATTATTGTATGTCACACATGTTTAGTGATTGTTTTTTTGTAAGATTTTTTTTCAAACAACATAAAGTGGTTTTGATTCAAATGTCAAGACTGTGCAGCATTATTAAAGTCATGTAGAAAAGTGATAAAATTGCAATAGGTATATCGGTATATAATAGGGGTATCGCGCATCTAATTGTTTAAAAAGTTTCGCAACTTTTTTAAAACATAAAATGGCGACCGTCTTATTAACTATCAACATTTGAGAATTATACCCCTTAAAAGAATTGAACCATATGTTCGTAGCTTTCATTTAAAATATGTATTCGAAGTGGCCGCTAACATTTATTTTTCAATCTTTGATCCAGAAGTGCCCACTCTCCTTTAAATGATAACATTGATAAGGTTCAATTGATATGACGAAACCTCGGTTTTTGTGGCGTTTGAATTATGCTAGAATAACAAAACAATAAGTCATCTGAACGAATATACAATTATATTAGATATTCAAAACAATTTTAAATGATATACCTAACAAAACACATTAACTCCTAAGCGATATCATTAAAACTTCCCAACTTAATTAATTTAAAAGGCCCCATAAGTTCTCCCGATGAAGAACAACAAACATGAATCTGGTCTTTATGACCTATAAGACGTTAAGGGTTGAAATATCTTCGTTTAACTCGTCTATTTACCTTGGAGGTGTTCGCGTTAAATTTATGTGCGAACTTCTGCCATAAAAGGACGCTTGTGCCCGCATACGCAAATTGTGAGAGAAAACTCACTATTTTACTGGCTCTTATATAATTATTTTCAAGTGGTTGCGGCTAAAATATAACATCTACACCGTCTACAAGCTTCTTAATTATCACACGTGTATTCAAATTACAGTGTCGAGTTATGGTACCCTTACACGTTGAACTTTGCACTAACGTGAATATTAATTAAACAATTTCAGATAGTTTCTTGCAACATTATCTAGTTGTAGCATTGTGGTGTTGGAGTTTTAAAGCTCGATTCACACGGGCGATGCGACAACCGCACGACGTCGCCGGGTGCAATTTCTTATTGATAATTGAAAGTACAATTCACACGGACTACATTTTGCAGTCTACTGCGAAAAAGTTTCTTCCAAATTTTCTCTTTAACGATTATTAGTATACCACTCTCCAGGAACCATTTTCTGATCCTCTAAAACAACTGTCACGTAATGTCCTTCTTACGAACAACGAAGCCATCCTCTAGTTCCTTTACCTCAATGTCAGCAGTTCTTTGGCAAGACAAGACACTTACTGAGTAAACTATCTTTTTTTTTCTTAAAAAAATGAATAGCATGAAATTTGTAATGTAAATGAATGTTGACATGACACAGACCATTTTCAACTGCTGCTGAACCGTAAAATAACAATATACTAATATACTAATACTATAAAGTTGAAAAGTTTGTTTGTTTGCTTGAACGCTAATCCTTGAAATTACTGGTCCGATTTAAAAAAATCAAAAAGTGTTAGATAGCCCGTATAGCGAGGGTGGTTATAGACTATACATCATCATGCTAAGATCAATAGGAGCGGAGCAAAGAAAAAGAATGTGATAAAATCGGGGATTACTTTTTTATTAAGAGCTTCCTCTGCGTGCACTGCGTAAACGGTTCAAGTTTCGCAAAAATATGTATGACAGAATTGTTTCCCTTTAAACGTTCTAAAAAAGGTCTTTGACCTTATATATTTATCTTTTAAGGTTCTTACTATAATTTTTTTATGCTAACCAAATTTGTCCTAAATATTTTTTTATTATTGTAATCATTTATAATGCATAATTTGCGAAGGGGTTTTCATAAACATGGCATTAATCCTTATTCAAAAGATATCGCAGTTTTAAAATAACACCATAGTTTACCGACCACGCGGCACAGATGCGAAGTATGCGCGCGGGCGACTCCTTATGGAAGGGTTTTGCTCAGTGAACTATTTTTTACATTTATTCTCTCCAGAATATCATCGAATAAAAACTTTTTTGATGAATAAGTTTTGATTTAGTTTACTTATTTTTCTTATCTAAATAGATACATTATTTGTTTTTGTAGTATTTTAGGGTAATTCTTTTACCTTATTTAGGCTTTTTTTTATCGTATAGTAATTAACTTTTAAGTTGTTTGTTTTCCAATAATTCATATTATTGCATAATAACGTATTATTTACTTATGAATAAAAAATGTCGAGAAAATGATGTCTACTTTCTCGGCCTCAGGACTCAGGACCTCAGTCATGTTTGACGCTGTACGGTTAAATTACAGAGACAATGTGTATTTCTAAATTTTCACAGGAATTACCGAAGTGCGGATAAAACTGTAAAAACAATAACGTAGGTATACCTACTATTTACTTGAGGTAAAATTAGAAAACTTGCTTATTACTTAGATATTTAAAAAAAATATTAAACTTTGGAGAAGGACGTAGGCTGCTTTTTATTTCAACATTTTAACGAACAGCGTTGAGGAGCTAAATATTAAATAACTAGACTACGCGAGTGTAGCCGCGGGTTACAGCTACTTAAGTTATATCAGTCATGTCAAACAATACTACTCGTACAATTTCAGACAAACATTTTTGCTTGTCTTGACCGCCTCGTTGGTCGAGTGGCTAGCGCACACGCCTAACTACATCGACTAACCGCGAGGCTCGGGTTCGATTCCCGACGGGGGCAGGCATTTGTGTGATGAACATTTAGATGTCTGCATTTCCGGGTCTGGGTGTTTATTAAATTTATTCTTGTATCTATTCAAGTATTTCTGTATATTAGATAATCGTTGACTAATACCCATAACACAAGCATATAGGTAATTTGCTTTATTTGGGGTTAGATTTAATTTGTGTAACGTGTCCAGAGGCATTTATTTATTTATTTTGAACATTAGTATGACGAGTAAAATACAAAGATAAGTAAAATAAAAACTCTGTTCTGATTACACGTATTGATAAAGTCCAATATTACATAACTAATAATAGTAAGCCTAATGTTATCTCATTAATAGTAGTTACTTATATTATTTATTGTGTTAATAATAGTTAATTATAATTTCTTTCCCTTGGCACTATTGCATGGCGCTACTGGTAGTGTCATGGGTATTTTTTCTTCCCCGCTACACTACCGGTAGTTCCATGGGTAAACTTGCATTTTCCGTCATTTGCGTTATCGATGCCTCAATTCTCAA
The DNA here is from genome assembly GCA_002245505.1 of Calephelis nemesis. Lineage (NCBI taxonomy): Eukaryota > Metazoa > Arthropoda > Insecta > Lepidoptera > Riodinidae > Calephelis > Calephelis nemesis. Next base: position 17,164 of record NJDD01002379.1, read on the forward strand.
CTCTCAACTAAACTTTATACTAAAATGCTAACTAAAATAAATTTTTTAAACACAAGTTTTTCACTACCCGTTATCTTAAAATTTAATAAAAGCCTTGTTATCGTCTCTTAGATAATCATTGCCTCCAAATTAAGCTATTTGTACTTGTAGCCTACCTACGTAAGATTAAAATTAGGAGTGGGCGATACAAATCGTATATAGATATTGAAGCGTATATTAGACCAATATCGTAATATCGATATCGATGCGTATCAAAACTATATACCTATATCTCGAAACCCTATATTGGTGAATCGTAGCGATACGCTCGGTTCGGTAATCGGTATTTGGATAGGATATCAAATCAAACCGTATCGCCAAGCAATACGGTCTACAAACGAACAGGTGATACGATACACGACGAGTATAACCGAACCGATGCAGGAGGACGATTGCGCGGGCGACTGAAAGGATTGTTTGTGGGCGAGTGAAATAGCAATAGCCGGTCATTTGTAGGATTTCATACTTTTAAACATACGATTAAGGTTGTTTCTTTACTTTCTCGTGTATTTTGCCATAATTTATACCTAGTCAGTAGGTAGGTAATAGAAATCACTTTCGATTGACAATTTTTCGGAATTCTTACTGACCATTGTCCTTGAACTCTTATTTCCGATTCCTGTGTCCGGTGTCCTCTTCTATAATCCATTTCTAATTCTTTCTTATAATTCTATTGATAGATTTAGATATCAGGGTCTCGAAGCGCGAGCAAGTGCAAACAATTTCGCGAGTTAAAATTGTTTGTTAATATAGGTAGGTACCTAGGTAGGTATGTTCTTTCATTATTGACCGCCTCGTCGGTCGAGTGGCTAGCGTACACGCCTAGCTACGCCGACCAACCGCGAGGCTCGGGTTCGATTCCCGACGGGGGCAGGCATTTGTGTGATGAACATTTGGATGTCTGCATTTCCGGGTCTGGGTGTTTATTAAATTTATTCTTGTATCTATTCAAGTATTTCTATATATTAGAATCGTTTACTAATACCCATAACACAAGCATATAGGTAATTTGCTTACTTTGGGGTTAGATTTAATTTGTGTAACTTGTCTAGAGATAGGTATTTATGTATAATTTATTTATTTATTATAGGTTACAGATATTAGTTATGTTATTAGTTAGGTACCTACCTATATTAAGTTGTAGATAAATAGTTAAGTGTTGTGTTTTTGTATCATAATATGCAAAAAGTTAGTTAGTTTATAAGGTTTATTAGATTTATCTCAGTTACTAATTGATAAAACATTTCGAAATGTCTCCTGTAAATACAAGTAGGTACCTATTTTATAAAACTAATACTGAAGACAAAAAGGTCAAATGTCGAGTTTGCGGTGATTCTACCTACCTACCTAGTTACAAAGACACTACCGGAAATTTAAAAGCCCACTTGAAAAAGAGACACTTGGATGCGTATTCGATGTTCATGTTTGGGGGACAGGAAATAAGTGCGACTTTAGCTTTAGGCTCAACAACATCAACGACATCAGCAGCGAGTAGCGACTACTTCGATGGCGACTATAAGTACGACAATGACCCTGACGCCGACACCAACTCCAACCATATCCACGGGTACGCGACAGCAAACAATACAAGTACATAATTGGACCTGCCGTACTCCCGTCCCGACCTGAGTCTGACACACTCCCGCTATATAATGTGTGAATTGCGTTTAAAACAGTCAAATTGACTAATCAATCAGTCACGAACTGATCTATCTCATTCCAAACACATGCAGCCAGTCCTAAGTCTGCTAGAAGTTTGAAGGAAAGTTCATTGACATCGATATTGTTAAGTTTATTTACGCATTTTGCTTGTAAATAGGTAGGTAGTAGGTACCAAATAGGTATATATTTTTATGCAAAACTTACTAAAAGTAATACCTATTTCAGTAAATACTTATTACTTTATTTGTAAAAGTAACCATTAAATATCTGTAATACACTCAATGTGCCTACGTACCTCTAAATCCAGACAGATTTGAACATAATAAATTACAATGATATCATGTTATGATACGATATACAGTTTTAGGTAACATCGTCTTATAGGTTTGATGTTACCAAATATAGACCGATTCACCAATATATAGTTTCAGAAAATATATAGTTTCGGAATCCGATACCGGATATAAATATATAGTTTCGATTCGATATCTTAAAAACCCTATATTACACACTCTTAATTAAAATACAACGATTATACATTTAGGTTTACATAAATTTAAGTTTTTTTCGCCTCGGTTTTAGCGGTCCAGCGCCGGATTTTACTTGTTGAGGTAACGGGTTCGATTCCCGGGTCTAACAACAAAAAATTGGAATCAATTTTCTAATTAAAAAAAGGTAGCCCGGAATGGGATATGTGCCTGGTTGGCGATAGGCTATCGTATATAGGCGATACCTATCACATTGTGAAACTTACTGTCTTCGGCTAGTCGTGAGTGTCCTAGTTGTTCGTCTGCCTATTGTATCTTCAGGGACGCGGGCGTGAAAATACCTTTTTTAAATTAGCAATTCAGAAAAAAAATGTTTATTGCAATATGAATGCACCTTGTAAAGATATGCGCATGTGTTGGTCCAGATCCACTGAGTATAATAAAAAAAATATCTGCTTCTATGCCAGGTAGCTAGTAAAAGGCGAGCATCAGTTAAAATATAAGTCATTACCAAAATACCACTGGTGGTAGAGTTGGAATGCACCGCCTTACCTATTCTTGCAATCAAAATGACTGTCATGTTACATTGCGGAGGATAGTACTACGGCAGTCTTGCACAATATGCTCAAAATCACGGCACCAGCCGCGCATACCTATAACATCTATGGTGTCTATAGCATCTATGGTGTCTATAAGTTATGGTCGTCTCTTACCGTCTCAGGAGAACCGTGAGTTTGTTTACTGATATAGCGATATGTGATGCGATTTCGGTTGTCTTTTTATAATATGTATTACAAAACAAGGTAAATACTTACTTAACGTATATACTATGTAAACGTGACGTAATGACATGGTATAAAAGAAGAAACAAAAAATAGCACGGTATGTCTGCACGCTAAGTGTGCGGCATCAATTTATAGTTATATGAACGAAGATTGCTTCTTACTTTCAGACAGATGCTCGCTCATCGTCTAACTTTTTCAAGTAAAAACTACGCTGAGAAGTTTGTATAATAATAGCATGATTGTATAATTTAATATTAAAAGTTAATCTTACAAAGTGAATCCATTTTCAGACCATCTTTCAGAAAGTTAGCAGGTATCTTGTTGTAGACTCTTGATAGAGCTTTGAAAGCTAAATTAACTTTAAAAAATATGATTTCAATGCTTACTATTACAGAAATATTTTTAACTACATTAGAAACCGGTAAATTACACGCACGTCGAAATAACGAACATAGTCTCTAGTTATACTGTCAGCTTTTCAGTAAAAGCTATACTGAGCGATGGATTTGAAAATTGAATGCATGGAATTTTAGTTTTCCACTCTCTTAATTTGTTTTTACTCAGAGACGGGTTGTTACTTTGCTTTTATAGTCTAAAGACGTTCCTGCTTCAGACATTAATTGATATTGAACTGATTGTTCAGGTCGTGATGCTCGAAACTGATGCTAATTGTCAGAATTTTGTGATCACTTGCCCGGATTGGTACCGTCACTTTAAAACTATATTATAGGCTTAATCTCAATTTCAGGTTAGCAATGCACCTTTCCTATTTTCGGTGTAACTTTGGGTATTTTTTTACCAACATGAAATTTAACTCGTATTTGCCCTCCGATACTGATTTTATTCAAATCGTAAATTATTGTCGATTTTCGCAGAATGAAAAACCTAAATTAACAAATTTAGGTTTTCTACTATATACCTTAATTTATTAGCCACTTTTAACTGACATCGAATAAGGTAATGTTATTTTAAGTATTCTTTTTTTATTTAAGGTAGCGTACTTCCGAGGTGGTCCTATTGCCACCAAATCTAGGTCTGCTGATAGAACAGAATGGAAATCGAGGAAAATGCAGAATTGTTAAAGTAATTAGACGATATCATATTGAAATTGAAGTAAGAATTCCTGTGTTGTAAATTACGTTAACTTTTCGTCCTTTATCATAATAAAGTGTTCAAATGCATCCATCTTGCCTGTTGTGTGCAAGGTATCAATTACCTGCTATTATTTTGTTATATTAAGTTTGGTGATTTTGGAACTGTTACTTTGCTTTTTTACTTTATTGTGACATCTTTTAAATAAATTATTTAGCCGTGAATCAAGGATAAATTACACAAGTTGATCTAACCCTCAAATAAGCAAATTTTATTTTTGTGTAAATAGTGGTACGCAGAAATACTAATACGTAGAAATACTTGTATAGTTACAGTTTATTTAGTATTTATATTTTCCCCCGTGATTGTCCTCAATGTAGAAAAGACCTTTGGCTACCCTGCCTGGCAGCTCGTAAGAAGTGAGCAAAGTTGAAATGGGGCATTGACAACAAGACTGGCGG
>NJDD01002380.1:11633-32916 GCA_002245505.1 Calephelis nemesis
ACGGATTTCATGATGTTAAGAAATTCGCACAGCCTAAAGACACCAAAGGTGGTAATAGTGCGTTGCCAATCTAAAGCCGGAATGTTAGGCCCCAAGCAAAAGTAAGTTTAAAGGCTACCTTATCCTCCGAACTGGAACACGTCAATTGTAAGCACTGACGTTATGGTGGCAGGAATAATATCAATTATTATCAATATGTACTTAAGGTTGACCTAATACTATTTGACCTAGCAAAACCCCTTTTGGACCATGATGTTGAATTCTCATAAAGTTGAAATCTCGAAATGTAGAATTTCAGAAAATGATGATTTTTTCAATTTCGCTAAATGTTGAAGTTGAAATCTCGACTCTGCTCAGAGGGGGTGATGACCCTAAGGAACCTTGAATCCACCTATATTTAAATATCACCGATTTTTCTTCTCGAATAAGGATACAAAATAATACCAGGATATAATAAACATGAGCAACATCAAACCATTTATTCATATGTTTCATATTCATATAACTTAGGTATACAAAGCAAGGAAAGACGAGGGATCTTGAGTAAATTTTCTTATGATACTTGAACTTATAATATTTACACTTAATTAGGCCATCATATTTACTTCTTCAGTGAATGATAGTTTGAGCATTATTAATTATTATTTAAGATAGTATCAGGCTATGAAGATTAAGGATTTCTCAAGATAAGTTTTGATGTGGCTGTTCGTATTATTTCATGACCAAAATGTGTAAGACAACAAAATAATAAATGTCAATTTTGTTTCGCAATGTTAAAATTTTTGTTTTTTGAAACATGTAGGCATTTTGTTCGGGTTACATGTTATTTTGCCGTATCTACATAACTAAAACTAAACTAAAAATGTGTAGGTACATGACTTATTTGGCGAAAATTTTTATCCAATATCGCCGCTGTGGTCTAGCGGTCCAGCGTCGGACTTGACTTTTTGAGTCCCATTTACTGACCTCTCTTTCCCTTGTCACCTCTGTGGTCTAGCGGTCCGGGTGTTGGACTTGACTGCATGGGGTCCCGGGTTCGAATCCCGGGTCGGGCAACAAAAAGAAAATTGGGTTTTTTCCAATTTTCTAATAAAAAAATGTTACTCGGGATAGGATATGTGCCCGATTGGCGATAGGCTTGCCACCTATCACACTGTGGGACTTAGTATCTTCGGCTAGTCGTGGGTGCCTTGGTTGTGCCTCTGCCTACCTCATCGGGGATATGGGCGTGAAGATACTTTTTTTTGTAATAACATTAACGTTGCCCGGAATAAGATGTATGCCCGGTTGGCGATAGGCTTGCCATCTATCACATTGTGTGGCTCAGTGTCTTCGGCCACTCGTGGCCGTGCCTTGGTTGTGCCTCTGCCTACCTCTTTGGGGGTCGCGAAGATACTTTATTTTCCAAGCAAACATTGTAGAGGTTTAGGATAAAACTTAATTCTAATACTTACTTAATCGTTGTCCATTGTTCGAGATTATTCGATCATCACGCATAGCCGTCAACATGTCACAAAAGCTCTTACATTATAAGGCTTTCATTACACGTACCACAACCATACAACATAATATATTACACAAGATGACTAAACAGTGGTTACTTGTGATACTTTTGAATAGCGTCACTGTAATTTTGTATAGTTACGCGGTTGTGGAACTAACAACTCTATTACATGAGAATTGGAAATTGTAATCGTATAATATGTCATTTTAGGTACTTTTGAACACGGTATTAACGACTTATTAACGTTTAGTGACACATTAATTCAATGAATCCAAGAAAATAACTTATTGTTTACTATGGACTAAACGTTAATAATTCGCCAGTATTGTGTTCAATAGTATCTAAATGACATACTCAATTTCAATTTCCAATATTGCATGAATCGAGGTTTAAGAGTAGCCGTACTGATGTTGCTGGCACTAGACGCATTGTTTATCTATTTCTGGTAGTTGAATACGTGACAGTGTAAATTACGTCTAAAACATTATAAAACATATATCGGAATAGATTTTTTTATTGAGTATTTAAATGTTATTATACAATTGCTGATCATGATTAAAAAACTTTGATAAATTACTTAGTATTTTATATAAGTAGATAAGTGTTATATACCTGTGGTTATATTAGATAAATACGGTTTAAGGATTGGCCAAATTATATTTATACATTTACATTATTATATATATTTATAACAATTTACAAAAATCCATCGTCCTGGCTCAATGCCTTGCCTTGTATTTATAAACTATTTATATATTTCATATATTTCTTATAGGTATAAATAATTTACTTATAAATATGTCACATAAAATTATTTACAACGATGTCACTATTTGTCTTCACTTAAGTTATTTACAATTTTATACAAAAGCTTTAATGCCATATACATTTGAAAAATATTTTACATTATTAATAAGTTATAATTTACGTAACAAATGTGAAATATATTTAACATCCTAAGAGTACCTACCAAGTCTTAGCCTTTTAAGATTTTATTTACAATACAATTATTGAATAAATATGATATAAATTACGATATTTTGGTTGTGCACCATTTACTAAACCGGTAAAACTTTGTAAATATTTTTAACACCTATTTTTTAAATTTTGCTTAAAAAGGAAATGTGTTATGCTCATTTCAAAATCACAAGGCTATATCTGTAAAACAGAATAATATTAAATATCGACTAAAAAATAATATTTTAAATTTGAAATAACGAGTTTATTTAATAACATTGTGAAACTTTTATTCCATCGTCTTAATTTTTTTCGTCTGTGTCGCATGTCGCGATATGGTGACGTCAAAGCAGCCCAAGCCAACATGACGGCGAATATAGTTTATAGTTATAGATCAAGTTTCACTTTTACCATGGTTTAATAAAACCAAACAATCCTTTTTTTTTTAATTAAACGCGTTTATTGGAAAAAATATAAATTTAAATTTTATCAAAAAATCATGACTTTTTATCTAAATATAGAGAAAGTTCCATTTATTGAATCACATTTGAATCTTATCATAACGATAATTTTAAGCCGAATGCATTATTTGTATCGTATTGATAGTATTTAATTAATTTGTTATCAGGTGTTCCAATCAGGTTATCACTGTAGCTGTTGGAACAGGTAAGTTGGTGGATTCCTAAACGCGCAAGTTATGATATAATGTAATAAGTGTTTATTGTTGATACTTTAACAATATACTGAATATTTTATAAAGTCTTCTTCTTCTGGTAAGTATGATCCATTTTGAATCCCACCATCTTTTCTATTTAATTGCGCTGTAATACTAAGTATTGATACCAGGTATAATACTAAGTATTATACTTAGTGCGACTAAATATTTTCAATTTCAATATGGATTTTCACAAATCCATTTTTAACAGTTAATTGAATTAATTTTCGTTTTCAGCAATTTATTAGATATATTACTAGCAAAACAGTCTATGACGATTTAGTAAGAAACAGCTGATTATTATCATTACTACATGGAATAAAACAGTTGCTTTTCACTGTCTGTCCCTATTTCTGCTAATCTTTGAAATAACTTAACGGTTTATGAATCGCTTTTTTAAATGATAGAGTGATTTAAGAGGAAGGTTAATACGGGTATGTGTAAGGAATTTGTTCACTTACGCAAAGCTGTGACGGGCTGCTAATGTACTATTTAATTAAAAATAATAAACAATTTTGCGAAACCTTCAACTAGAGGACGATTTAAAAGTACTCAATGATAATTAGAGTTTTTGACATTTCTAAAGCGATGAGATTCTTCGTAAAAAAATATTAATGGTCACCTTGACATTAATGATTCATTAATTCAAATTTGTCGTATCTTTTATATCTTGTTCTAATATAATCTTCCTTTAAAATCTGGGTTAAGATTAATATTTTGAAATATTGTAAGTAACATTGTTAAAAGCCTATTATTTTACTAAGTATTTTATTTGATTTAAGCTATAATATCTATGTATATCTTTGTTACTCTTTAAGGTGTTAACATCTAGTATTTTAGATACAATGTTTAAACTAATATGTATTATGTTACTCAGGCCTGTAAACATCAATTATTATGCTAGTTAACTGTAATTATTTATATATAAAACTACAATATTGTTATAAGCTTATTTACATTATGTACAAAATATTACATTGGAAACAATACATCATATTCTTAAGTTCTAAATTTGTTTTACAGGGCAGCATTTGAAATCAGTTATAAATATTTGATATAGCAATAACAGTATCTATATTATAATATACTCGAAAATACTGTTCCATAACAATATTACGAAAAAGCTATTATTTACAGAACATATTATATGAAGTATGTTATTACAGTAGTATCTCGAACTATGTGATAGACATTTATATACATTTTATACTTAGTATGTAATTAATAATATTATAAAGTAGTTAATATTTACAGGAACTTATCACAAATATTATACATGTCTTCAAACCAAGCCTTTTAGGGTTGGCAGAGGGTGTCAAGTGTACACTGTCATTTTTCTTCTTCATGGTTTATCTACATAAATATTCTTCTCATACAAACAGTAAAATTAAAAGATTTGGTTATACAGAAACACTTCAAACTAAGAAACAGATGAGTTATAACCTCATCAGTTCAATCCCCGTAATTAGCAAAGGGTGATTTGTCATCGATTTTTAAAAACTGAGTTCATATAGGACGACCAACTTAGGCTAAGAACTCACAGCGCGACTTCTGTAAAATGTAGATTTATATGCAAAAAGTAAGAGCACATTTCATGACGCGTTTTGGAATTGTACAAGTTTGCGAGCGATGGCGACGTCTTTGTGAACGCACAAATTACCGGTTTCTTGAGTTTTGAAATAAATCCACAGTTACACGATCGCGGCGGGCGTGAGTGGAATTATGTGCAGTAAAAAGAGTCGCTAGTGTGACGTTCGCGCCCACACCCAGAGACGTGAATTAAGAGGGCCCTTCCTGGCATCAACGCGAGCGTGATTGAAAAGCTTGTTGTTTCATTCAGTGCAACGTAAGAAAAAGAAGCACAGCGTAAAAAGAGAGATAGCGCCTGAGAGCTCGGTTTGCATTTCTTAAATTTCAAAAAAGTGAGAAGGAAATACTTGTTTTTTAGAAATCCTTAAAAGTTCGTGAAAAAAATATTTGTTGCTTAGAATCTCTATTACATTTGCAAGGTTTCTATCAAAATATTTTCTTCAGTTTAACGAATTATGAGTTTACTATAAACGGCCAAAGTTCAGGCAAAATTGGTAAAAAAGGCAGAGTTTCGGAGGTTTATAGTGAATTGGCTTCTACAAATTAAAAATTTTTGTTACCATAGAAACATAGGTATAGTGCAAAAGATACCAATTAGTTCAAAAATTTCAAAGAATGATCTGTTACAAAGCCATAATCACGTACGAGCTTTTGTATGAAAAAGAAGCCGTGTTGGCCGCCCTTAACATTTAATCTTGAATTTAGTTACAATTTTGATTTTAAAGTAAATGTGAATTTAATGATTGACAAAAGGATAATTGACGTCTCTGAGCGCAGCAGTTTCTTTTTCTGATAGACAATTTGTAGTTGTAATATGTTTGTAAAACAAAAATGTAGCTGCAGGAATTTCAGTTTCAGTGTTCACACATCCGAAATTGTCAACAGAATGATGTTTCACGAACGCGTAGTTCCAATTTTAAAATTTGGTGGTACTATGCACCTTTTCAATTTCGGCATAATATATAAGATGTCTTAACTTCGTTTAATTTTCTTGTTGAAATGAGTCCTAAGCCTAATTCGTTATAACATTAAAGAAAACAACAAGCTTTAAAAATCGAGATATTCGTATAAGTAAGGATCTTTGTAAGGATTGCGTATAACGAGATATTACTGTATTCGGCTAAACTACGATTGGTTTTCTTTCCCTTAATTTACAAGAGCAGCTTTTTTTCTTGATGCTATTATTATTCCTGTTACCATTTACGTCGTTTAGCGACTTGGAGGAGTGTCGTTGCTATAAGGAATCCGCCTTCTCCTTGCGAACTTTGATATCGTTAGCTTTTATTTCGTGTTCATTGTTCATTTTAATTTGAACAGTTTGCCCGTTAGTTAGTTTTAAATCTACGGGATCTGTTTGAGTACCTTTGTCCACCGACAGTACTTCTGAAACAATAAAAACGACTTATAAATATGTATAGAATTCATTAAATGCTTTAAGGATACTAAACCATCCGTATCCATATAGTAGTTGACTTATAATTTATCTATATATAAATACGCGATGCCAAAACTTTGGACCCCTTGTTAAGAAAATTGCGCAGACGCAGTAGAAAAAAACTGGCACACTTATAGTTTATGTGTAGGAGAAGTGCAGAACGCTAATATTTTTCAATAACGATAAGTAAATAAAACATTACCCACATTACCATGCATTTGACACATACAAACAAATACATTGATGTTGACGATAAAAGATCACAGATGACGCACTAACTATTCAGGAAACAAAGTAAGTAGTTGTTCTTGAAAAATGAAGATGGCGTTCTTATCAACAAGATATTAAAATTTGGATATTAAAATATTAAAATGGTCGAATTTCGACCAATGGGCGACCACAAGTTTATATAATTGTTCTTACAAGCCATACAAACGTAGGTTTTATATGTCTATGTTGTTCGCCGAGCTGGTAAATGATATGGTGATATATCAGAAAAGTGACTATCGCTTAACTGGATGATTCATGCCAATTATAGCAGCATGTACGAGTTTCGTGGTACACCGTACAAGGTACGCAGTTTGTAAAGCACGGCCTTGTTACCATTCCATTGTTGAATGCACTGCGAGTGTTTCATTTTGTTTTTTTTTTTTGATACAATTGATTTAAATGACATTCTACAGTAAAAAATATCTACATCATTATTTTCTTTATATTATCTTCGGTAAAAATAATTAGCAGAACAACAAACCTGTTTTTGTATTGCTCTCAATATAAATTATACCGGTAACAATTGGATTTAGCCGGTTGAGAAACAAACCTAATCTAATAATGTCACCAAGTTAAAACGCCAGATCTAGTTGTAACTAGACTTCGAAATATAGCCGTAACAGAAAAGTAAAGTCGGAATTTTAAAAAAAATATATAAGTACATAGAAAAGAAAATTCATATTATATTTTTCAAAAAATGAACGGAGTAGGTTTAATCTTATAATTTTTTTTTAAATTCTTCTAGTTTTGCTGGTGGTTTGCCTATTTATTTTTGTACCACGGGGTATAATTATTATATCATTAATTATAAACATCAGTCAAATAGAAGCGAAAATGGTTTCCATTAAAACAAAATTGAAGATATCAAATCTAGTACAAAAAAAAGTTATCAATTAGACGCCATCTATATAATTCTTTCTATGGATGATTGACTATTTTTTTGATACACATACCTACAACATTAAGATGTTGACGACTTTGTCTTTAAGTTTTATAAACTAGTGGTCGCCCATTGGTCGAAATTCGACAATAATTAATTTTAATATCTTGTTGATAAGAACGATATCTTCATTTCTCAAAACCAACTACTTTGTTTTCAAATTTTTTAGTGCGCCATCTGTGATCTTTTATCGTTATCATCAATATATTTGTTTGTGTGTGTCAAATGCATGGTAGTGTGGGTAATGTTTTATTTATTGATTTAATGTACTTTATAAACATTATTATTGAAAAATATTAGCGTTCTGCACTTCTCCTACAGATAAACCATAAATGTGTCAAATTTTATTATTTTCGTATACATATTCGTAAAATATATCGTGATAAAATTAATATGAGACAATCTAAGAACGATGACCAAACTTTCCAGAAAGAAATCATCAAAGTTGCCAGTTGGTTAATTTTGGGAGAATAATCCCGTAACAATACAAAAAAGTTATTCGATTTCAAAACCTTTTCGTTTCGGAGTATTTTAAAAAGAGGCAATATCATAAATATCATAGGCAATATAATAGAGTAACATTTGAGAAATGTAGGTTACTTACTCTTGGTGTGCGGCAGTGGTAAGTCTGGTGGCGGCGGCTTGCGACTGTACTTTACAGGCATTATGCTCTGGCGCACGTTCCGCTCAGGCCGGATCAGGATTATGTACAACTGTTGAGTATACAATGTGTAAAATTGTGGCAGAATTCATATCTCTTGGTCTATCCGTCAATATGTGACACGAATTTTAACTTTCATACATCTTTCAACCTATTTTACCTTATTCTACAACTATCCTTTCCCTCTATTGATTTGCTTATACACAAACAAAATACTATTTACGGATGTCTCGGAATCCTAAATTCGCGGATATCCAATCTTGGAAGAACTTGGAGATCCAGCACTCTATCTACCAAATCGATGCTAAGTCGACGTCCTAAGAGATGTGAAGTCGATGGTGAAAAAAATTGTGAAGACGGATGTTCGTTTGAGGGTACCAAAGAGGAAACCACGGCATACCTTGAAACGTACTACAAATGCTTCATTGTGTTTAAAGATCACAATTAAAATTATTATAATATTATGGAAAAAGACTTGTGTTCAATATTCATATAGATTTTAAACTATTCGTCATAAAATATGTGTCTTAATTTTCCTTGGTCTTCACATCATACTTAAGCGGTTGTACTGATTTCGCTAATTCTTTTTGTTTTGTTACTATAAGTCTGGAGAAGTTTCACATATTAAAGACAAAAACTGAGAAAATTGTGGGAAAACTGTAAGTTTACCTGTGTTGGTCCGGGCTTCTTTGCAGGATCGACCATCAGCCTTCTTGCCAAGCAGCTCATAAAAGGCGAGATTAGGCTTACCGTCACTTACACCGTAACATCCTACTACTAAGTACTAAGTGATAGAGTTTCACAGCGACTCGCCCGGATTGGTACTACCACCTATTCCTGTCGCCATAAAATCCAATGCTTGCCGTTGACGTGTTCCAGTTTGGAGGGTAAGATAGCCGGTAAACTTAATTTTGCTCGAGGCCTAACATCCCGGCCTTAGGTTGGCAATGCACCATTACCACCTTATGTGTCAGCGTAAATTCCTTACCATTAGGAAAACCGTCTGCTTGTTTGGCTTCCATTATCATAAAAAAAGTATCAATATCAAGCGGTACGAAGTTTGCTAGATCGGCTAGAATTGTAATAAGTACAGTTTTGTTTTGAAAACGACATTTAAGTTATTAGATACTACAGTTACCTTGATCGGAGCTACTAAGCTAAGGAAAGCGATATAATTTATAATTAATGCCAGTTTTTACCTTGGGAGAAAAGAGACAGACAAGTGTGACGCTGGCGCTGAGTGAGATAGTGACAGCCATGCTGGTGACCCGCAAAGGCACGTGGCTAGCAGTGCCGAAGTACAGCGGAACGAACGCCAGCCAAATCACGCAGGTGGTGTACATGGTGAAGCCTGAGGATCATCATTAATAACATGTTATTACATTGTATAATTAATTCATTACGAGTTATGGCGCCATCCAGAGAAAATATGGTCGAAGTTTTTTCTAATTATTGATTTTCGTGCTTATATAGAGTGAAATAAGTCAACTTTAGTTACATTTGTATAATTTTGTTCAGTGAAAGTGCACAAATCATGAAGAAATTAATCGTGTATTTTCTCGTTGCCACCAAATTTTACTACATGAGCTTGAGTGACTTATTGACGACTTATGACTAATTATAATTGATTCCTGATTTTCGTAAATTTGATACAAGCTGGTGCAAATGTCTACTTGACTAATGGCAAAATGTTAACGCGAATGCCAAAACCTAAAGAAAAAAGATTTCATTACAGACGCCATTACATTATAGGAGTTTTACTCTGAATACTTTAGCACTAAATTTGTAAATATGCAACTTGCAAAATATTCAAAACCTATTTAATTTGTTTTTTTATTCCTACTTTTACTTATAAATTAAGCTCTTTTATTTTTAAATATATCTAAGGTTAATTCCTAAATTTATTATTTAAATGATTTAGGATTTATCCGAATTGGACTAAAAAATGTGTGGAAACGACGTAGATCCTGATTTGCTATTCAATAGCAACATTTTTTTTTATTTTGATATGTATTTTTCGTTCTAAAGCTGACGTAATCGAGATGATTATTCTTTAGATTACAGGTAGGTTTTGTAGAGGGTTATTGTTTTTTTTAATGTTAAGTAAGTGTGTATGTGTTGCCTCTGTGGTCTAGCGGTTCAGTTGTTGGACTTGACTGCATGAGGTCGAATCCCGGGTCGGGCAACAAAAAGAAAATTGGGGGTTTTCCAATTTTCTAATGAAAAAAATTTTGCTCGGGAAGAGAAATGTGCCCGGTTGGCGAATAGGATTGACACCTATCACATTGTGGGACTTAGTGTCTTCGGCTAGTCGAGGGTGCCCTGGTTGTGCTTCTGCCTACCACTTCGGGGATATGAGCGTGAAGATACTTTTAAGTATTTTTATCCATATGACCGGGTAGACAAGCAAATGGGATTACTTGTTGCTAACAAATGTACATCGCAGAGTCGTTTTTGTTTTAAATATCGAGAATTTCGTTACATACCTATGTACAATAATAGGGTCGCACATACAAGTTTTTCACACATTGTTAAACTTAAACTACTTTCTTTTTTCACCTAAAAACTTTCATTTATTCGACTGTGGATATTCAGGATACTACCTGAATACCAACTTGTGCATTTTCATTTATTTTTCTATATTTTAGTTAATACAAAAACTAACTCTTGCATTTTAATCAACTTCGAAATAAAAGGAGAGTTACGTTAGATTCCTATGTATTTTTTTTATATGTTAATCAATTTCTTTGTCATTTGTACACCAATTTTAAAAATTCTATTATTCAAATAAAATAATTTTGGTAAATCGGCACTTCCGAGAGTAGGTTCTTCCGAAATGGTCCTGCTGCCACGAAGTCTAGATTTGATGATAAAATACTTAAAATACCATATGAAATCATTATTAACCTCGCTTCTTACAAACTGACGGGCAGAGAGGGAGATGTGATGCAATCTTTTCTACTCAACGGATTCGGACAAAAAGTGTAAAAGTAAGTTAAATTATTTTTACCCTCATATCCCACAAGGCACTCACAAATAGCCGAAGACACTAAGTCCCACAATCTGAAAGGTGGCAAGCCTATCACCAACCGGGCACATAACCAATCCCGAGCAACATTTTTTTTAAATTAGAAAAGTGAAAAAACCCAATTTTCTTTTTTTTGCCCGACCCGGGATTCGAACCCCGGACCTCATGCAGTCCGGACAACAACTGAACCGCTAGACCGCAGAGGTGACAGTTAATTCATTTTCATTATTGAAATCGAAATGGCGATTTTTGAAGTTTTGACGCTCTTCAAATATGACGAGCTTTAATAATAACGATAATGATAAGCAGATCTGTTTAAATATATTACATAGACATCTCATACTAATTTGTTTATTAACTCTTTCCTCTTATTAATAAACGTGGACTAACGTGGGAGTAAAATTAAGTTGATATTGTAGTCTGTATCGCATTGTAATAAAGACTATAATACCAGGCTGAACATTGGATTTATTTACTCCGTCTTTATTAATAGGATGGTTTAAGTATACACAAACTACGTTTACCAATATCACACAAAGCTCAAAGACACAATAGAATAGAATATATTTTATTACACGTTAACCTGACAAGAGGCACTTGTAACACGTCTATATAATAATAAACCCTATCACCGGATCGGAACGCGGCCTCACACTGAGAAGATCCGGGAAGAAACTCAGCGGGCTTGTCTTTTTCCTCATTTTGAAATTTCATTACATAGGTGTAATTATCTACGTTAAGGATTTCTTTTACCAAAACCCGTTTACTGATAGGAGAAAATAACTACGAAAAAAAAGAAAATGAGTATTGAGTTTCTTGGTAGAGTGGGTAGTTGATCTATAATATTCTTTTAATTATATATTATTTTCTTCCCTGAGTTGATCCGGCTAAACTGAGTAGAACAGAACATTTGCCTTTCTTATAGGCAACTCGTACAAAGCGGGCATTGGTTAAAATGACTACTAACAAGACCACCGGTGGTAGAGTTTTGTACAGCAATGTGCCCGGGATCTACCGCTTCACTTATTCCTGCATCCATAACAACTTTGTCATGTTCCGGTCCAAAGGGAAGGGTAGCAGGTATAATTAAACATTTTTACCAGCCTGGCCACAGGACACTGCACCTATAACATCTATGGTGTCTTCTTGCCATGGTTATCTCTTACCATCAAAAGAACCGTGTGCTTGTTCGCTGACCTCTCACAAAAAAAGTATTTAAAATATCTACGAGAAATTAAGTAAATGGTTATAAACTACATCTAGGTTAACATCAAGTTAGTTACGACAGGTTAGTTGGGGAACAATGTCCCAAATTCTCGTACAACTATCCGCTGTCAGACCATCACTCAAACAATAACATTTAACAGTAAACTTTGTTATTACTGCGGATTAGTGTCGGAATGTTTGTGGATCGCTAATGCTGTTAGGTTAACTCGACAACCCTAAAACGCTTTTAGTGTTTTTTAATTGTGTTAGTTGCACATAGTAGCTTGAATTTTAATTATACATAATTGAAGATAATAAACCTTGGTTGAATGAAGTAAAAACCTTTGCTTAATTTTATTATTACAAAAATTAGTTTACCAAAGGAGTTTGAACGCTCAAACGTGAAAACAGATGGTCATGGTTTTTTCATAATTAATGAACTTTGAGTTAATTATAAATAAAATTAGCTTAGGTGGTGTTTTTCAGTTTTGTTTAGTTAAAGTGCACAAGTAAAATAATTATGAAGAAATGAGTGTATCGTGTATTTCCTCGTTGTCGCCATATCTCACGAGATGAGCTTTAGTAACGAAGCCACCACTTTACTCAAGACCCTGACATGATTGTATATAATGATTTATGATTGAAAATGAAAGAATTTATTAATACGGAAGACATGGCAGCGTGGCCTCAAGGTCTTAGCAGGCCCCAGAAAGTGGCGAATTAGCCTAACCTAGTTTACCAAAAAAAATCTGAGGATTTTTCATTTTAATAAAACATAAATAATACTAATAAAATACATTTTATTATAAAAGAGTAATGTAGAAAAGAAAGAAAAAGGCGGTTTTAGTGAATAATAGAATTTAATTGACATAAATAAATAAATTATGTAACGAGTCAAAAATTGAATTATGCTTAAATAAGGTTAATTTTAGGTACGAACCGTGGCTTAATCGTATCTAGAGTTGCAATGGGACGTTAGTTTTTTTGCACCACGTAAAATTGTTTCTAGAAAGCTTTCTGTATTGGTCACTGTAATAGTAAGGCCGAATATGTTACAAAAAAAATAGGAGTGACCTACTGAATGTTTGTACAAAAGTGTGCGAAATCGTGGGAATATATAAAATGTAGTGAAAAAACTAAGTGAAAGATGAGCCCACTAAGTTAATTGCCGGACTTTCTCAGTGTGTGGCCAATGACCTATTTAGTATTAGGTACTTAAACGAGTCATAAGTGCCTTTTGATTGGTCTATGTGAAATAAACGATTTTCTAATTCTAATTCTTATTGAAACAATTTATTTAAAACACTTGTACTTTCCACAATATATTTTTTTATTTTGATAGTTTAGCCAACCGGTTTCGCTATAAAAGCATCATTTAGGCTTTCTCTTTTTCTCTCTCAGAGATAGAGGCGCAGAGAAACATGCACACGCTGCACAGCTTACAATAGCTTATTATAGCAAAAAGTGTCGTGACAACTTTTCGTGAGATTTTTTTCCTTCTAGCCCCCTTTCACAACGCGCGATAAGGAACTTCGTTCCAAAACCTTCTACCATCTTTTCTCTCGAAGGCGCCAAAACTGCTGAAGATATTAGAGATGCGTTCTTTGTCTAAGGTGAGTTTTAATACCTATGGTGGCTATGATGATTCGGAACCAAAAAAACGAGAACAATGTGCACTTACAATGTAATAATACATAGCTGTCCAGATACCACACCACACAACACAGAAAATTTACTTGATCAACACGTAATAAGCTAAAAGCGTCTTTTAGATAACTCATACGTTAACCAGATTAACCAGTGATCAACACAGTCAAAATTTGTAACACCGTGGGCAGGGTTGGGTCTATGAGACCTGTACGAAAAATCGTCCTAATTTTAAAATAAAATAAAAATGTTAACATGTTGTAGTTATAAGGGTGCTGAAAATGTCGACATAAATTATTGATATATTTTCCAAGTAAGGCGCGAAGTTAGGACACGGAATTAATAGTTAGGTCAGAATTTAGCCTTTCGTGTTTAGCCACGTGTCTTCACTGCTTGGGCTGCAAAATCATTAAATGGCAATATGCCACAAGAAAGTGTGACTATTAGCTCATGCAAATGAAAAGGATGGCAATTTTGAATAGTAATATAAGAAACAAAGTCAATTCAAAATCGCGGGACAAATATACCCAACAGTACGTTTGCCGGGTTAACAACTAACTGGATTTCTGCTAGAGTTTGATTTGCACCTATTGTAGTTTAGAGCCTCAAACTAAACTAAATGCTTTACAGGACTCTGTTTCTGAAAAAGTATTCATAATCGAAATAAAATTTCCATAGTGACGGCATACCTAAAACATCTTCTAGAAACAGATCCATAAGACAAAGTAAGATCAATAATTAACTTACACATTTGTAAATTGGACCCAAGAACTTTTACTTTTTTGGAATGACTAATGTCTTGGCAACGTCTTAGTTTTTACAACTTCACCGGACTATTTTGGGCCGAGCAGAGTGCTCAACCCGAGGCATCATCATTAAGATGGATTGGGATGTTCCCCACAACGCCAGCAACAAGGGCTGTCTCCCGGAAAGCCGTATCTTGACTTGGTACTGCGTTCGGCTACTGGGTGTCCTTGATGGAGGAGTAGTGGCTCATCGCTTAGCGTTAGGCGCCAGACGCAAGTTAGATCTTCGTCACCGAGATCGGCGGCGACAGTGTAGAATAGCGTAACGACCCAAAAACATGTCGAGGTAGTGTATATAGTAGAAGTAGAAGGCAACATCTTAAGAAACCAGCAAGTGTGACAAGGACAGAAAACATTCGTGATATTAATGAAAATTGAAACCATATTGTATAAAAATTAAAAATGTTTTAAACTAAAAAAAGGAAGTAATTCAATTACATAAATCCAAAATTAAAATTTAAAACACCATTCAGCCATCGCAATTTAGTTTTGAGACATCATTTTAATCTATTCGTGTGATGAAATTATTTTGTAGAAGGTACTTTATAAAATTACGACAAACGTTGCGTGTGCCGTACCTATAGTGAAATGCCGGATGGGAGTGGAAATAATTGTAATTAGTGAAGTGTCATCTACTTTTTAACCCCTCACGGAAATGAGGGAAGTTTTAAGTTTGAAGAGTCATGATGTCATGTGATGAGAGTGTATGTGCGAGTGTGTGTGTGTGCGAGTGTGTGTGCGTGTTGTGTGTGCGTACATACGTTAATATTGGCTACGTAATTTTGTAAATATTTTTTAGACTTTTAAAATACTTATGTCATTTCCTTTAATTGTTCGTTTGTAAAAAATGCAATACGGTTAATAATTTTATTCAAGTAGAGCCAAAAGCGAGTTTTAAAGCATTTTCATGGTTAGTTTGCTAAAAAAGTTTCTAAAGTTTCTTTTGACTGCTGGCTGACAAAATCATAACATAAAAGTTAAATAAAAACTTGCAGCTTCCATAATATTTTCCAAGTTTTAAACTCATTGCAGTCTTCTCTCAAGTAGTTTTACTCTCAAAGGGATAAAAGTTTTATAGTTTTACGGTATTAATAATTTTAACTTTCATTCAGAATTTTTACTCAGAAAATTTTAATGCGCTAATCTTCTGATTATTATTTATAATCATTTATTTACTTATCATTATTGCCTCTGTGGTCAAGTGCGTGAGATACTGTAAATGATTTATATGTGCCCATTTGGCGATAGGCTTACGACCTGAATAAGGGCTACTGAATTATCCGACTAACTTGCTTTCCATGAAGATAAGTTTTTTAAGTAATTTTTTACTAATGGTCTTTAATGGAATATAATATATATTCGGATGGTATAGCAGCGGATGGTTCACTTTAAGCACAAAAAAACAAAAAACCGCATTCGATTTTAATAATTCGATCAGACGTACACAAAATTAAGTATTTTCCTCGATTACCCTAGGATTTTAATATCGTGTCCAGACTTGGTGGCAATGGGACCAATTATAAAAAAAAATATTTTTTCAATCACGGAGAAATCGATTAACATACATCCAAAAATATGGGGATGGATATGATCTCTTTTCAAAGTAGATTAAAAAGCAATTAACCTCAACTTTGACAAAAAATCTTTGTTCATAAAGTTAAAACATGTTAATAAAAAATATACCTACATTATGATTTTAAAAAATTATAACACCAAAATTGGATTGGATACCAGAGGAATGTTAAATTAATATTGTTGTATGTAGTCTACGAATGCGTGTGCTTATTGATAACCAGACATGTTAACATTTCACTTAAAACTGTTAACATTTCATTTCATAGTAATTAAATGAATTAACCTATGTTCCACTTACCGATATGTTTGCTCTCGTTGAAAGCTTCTGGTATTTTACGAGTCAGCACAGCGTAGACCGTGCACACGACGATCAGAACTATTGGGTAGAAGAAGGCGATCATATAGGAAGCATCCACATAGGAGTCGCAGACCAGCATGTTATCCTCGCGTGTAGGGTAGTGAAACATCGCCCGAGCTGGTGCCACTATCATCCATACCACTACTATCAGGACCTGGGGATTAAGAAGATTAAGATAAGATTACTAAATATCTAAGATTTTTATTACAAGTACCTATATACTATACTTACTACAAGTTCGGTGGACAAGAAAGCAGATAAACTAACTTTTGCTCGAGGCCCAGCATCCCGGCCTCAGGTTGGCAACGCATCATTACCATCTTTGGTGTCTCTATGCGGCGTTAATTTCTTACTATCACGATATCTATTTGCTTGCTTGCCTTCAAGTATTATAAATAAATACAAAATTAAAAAAATATAGTATACCTACATATATAAATTATTTCTAAGAATTATTGCACAGTATGTCGCTTAGGGAGAACCGGGCAATGGGAGTCAGCGGGCAATGGTGGTCACACACCATTCTAGAAAACAAAAACCCGTCAAAACATATACAGTGGCGCAAATAGCCAATCGTATCATACCTTTTCCGCCACCGCACAGTCATTCAGATCGCTCGCCAGGTTCACGAGGTGCAGGAGGTTTTCCGCGTTTTAGATATAATTTTACGTATGCACAAATTAAACAATAAGTAACTGTTTCGAAGCAGTTTTATGATTGTCTTATTAACTAAATTTTGGATAAAGTACGTAACAATCAATTATCATTAAAAAAAATTGGTAAATATTTGACCATATTACTTAAATTTGATTTTTTTTATTGAAAAACCTATTATCGGGTAATGGGAGTCAGTAAATCCCTTTAAGAAATCAGCTAAGACTGTAAAAGGACGAGAAACATTAGCAAGCAAGAAACGTCTTTCACAACAGAAATCTGTAAACAAGGCCTAGAGTCGTGTACCTTGACTTGACTGATATTAGTCAGGCTCAAATATGTGATAATAACGAAGACGAGTCTAGAAACATTTGTTTGATCTGCTCCGAATTTGGCCGTAACAACGAAATGTGGTACCGAAGTAAACCCTACGGACTGCGGGCCCACACAGACTGCATAGGAGATAGGATTCTCCTGAGGGCTACATGTGCGCCAGATGCTGAATATAAGAATTGGAACCTTGACCCTCATTGTCCTACAGGCTGACTACAATCACCCGCATGTCAGGGCAATGGTGGTCAAGGCTGATATTTTTTAAAAACTTCAGTTTTGTCAAAGTATGATTCCAAATGAAAAAAATAAAATTGAGACCGATAGACAATTAGTTAGAGTATGTAAGCATATTATTTTGATAAATATAGCACAATATTTTTTTTTCGTTATTTTAACTATCGCTTAAGTGACTCCCATTTCCCCCTTTTCCCCTAATTTTGTTCCATACCATAAGGTTGCCTTAAAGCGATCAATAACTTGTTGATAAGGCCACCTTTGTATACCTTTTAGTTTAAGTTTTATTTGATGTTTTTTGTATTTGTTTATCCTATTTCTTATTTATATTATTAATGCGAAAGTTTGTCTGTTTGTTTGTTTGTAATTCCTTCACCCAAAACTGCTGAACCGATTGTGGTGAAATTTGGTACACACATAGAAGGTAACTTGGATTAACACATAGGGTAGTTTTCCCGAAACAATATTCCTGTTCCGGCAATGCTTCGGGCAATAGCTAGCTTACAATAAAAAGTTATTGTATTTTATTTTTAAATCCATGTATTAGATCACCTTCCCCTGTGAATACTATAGATGTTATTGGTGTATCGCTATCAAGTAACAAGTGAATATTCTCGAATTGCATAATCTATATAGATAGGGATATAAGCATATAAGCATAGGGATGCTTACTTTTAAAATAATCCGGTAAACAAGTAGGTCCCATGATTTTAAAAGTCACCTGTATTTCTTATTATTATGGCAAATGTCTTGTTTTTAAATGGGTAGATACACCAATTATAAAGAAGAAAGATTTGACTGTTAGTTTGTTTGTATTGAATAGTATTGAACATTCTTTTACCATAGGAAGCCAACATGAACCCTGAACATAGACTACATTTTACCGCGGAACTGTGTTTCACTCCCACTGGACAATGGGTAATAGGACACCGGGTAGGAAAATTATCTTTCCGATCTTACCTATTTCAAATAGTTTCTTAACGGCTCAAAATTTTACATGAGTAAAAAAAATAAAGACAGGAAATTATAGGGAAAGGAAGTACATCCTCATTAAAGTGCGCAGACTCCAGACTAACGTGTCCGAAGAAGAAAGAACTGTAGACCAAGTCCATCCTTGTTTAAAAGTGTGCAGACTTCAGAATAACGTGTCCTATTTGAATAATATAAGCTTCCACGCTTCCAGTAAAGGAGAAAAGTAGGAAAATATACTCACAAACATCCTCTACGGAACCATCTTTACATGTCTGGTTATCAATAATTAATTATTAGCTCCTCCAGCAATTAATCATATAATAATATGATTAAAAGCCTCCCTCTGACTTTACCCACTTAGATTAAATTAATGAAGAGGTCCGTGGTAAAATTATTTTGGTTAAAGCGAGAAATTCATTAATTATGGACCACTCAGCTGTTTAATTAAAATTGATAGATATAGTCCCTAATTATGTGTTCATCATTGCGAAATGTTTTTGCTTAACTTAAAAGTAAATCTATATATCATTGCATAAGTAACCGCCTCGTTGATCGAGGGGCTAACGTATACGCTTAATTCCACCGACCAACCGAGAGGCTCGGGTTGGATTCCCGACACAGCGCAGGCATTTGTGTGATGAACCTATAGATATTTGTACGTCCGAGTCTGGGGGTTCTTAAATTTATTGTGATATCAGTCTATTCAAGTATTTGTGTGTATTAGTATCGTCGACTAACAGCATATAATTTGTTTACTTTTGGGGTTAGACTTAATTTGTGTATCTCGTCTAGGGATATTTATTTATTTATGTTATAAAACAAAGTCACTTTCCACTCTGTGTCTTACTACTCTGTACTACACTCTACGTCTGTGATGTCAAAGCTACAAAACATATGACTTGGAAAAAATACGAAACAATCCGTAAAGTACATATTACAAAATAAAAAAATATTAATAAAATCTCACAATGCGTTAATTTATTATAATCCAATTTACGTTTTGGCTTTATAAAATCTAAAAACAAATACATTGAAAAATCTAAAAAACAAATTTAAAAGTAAAACAGCAATCATTTGATTATTACTTCGACATTTGAGTATTGTTTTTTCGAAAAATGACTATCTGGTGATTTAAAAATAGTTCCTTAGTTCTGCTACTATGACAAGCAGTTTAGGGTTGTATTTAACAATCAATAATTATAATGACGTCATCATAGACTAAAATTTGTGAATTGCTAAGTATAACTCAAAAACCACTAGTTAGTTTATGATAAAAAAAGAACGGGTTGCACTCCGGGAAGGCCGAGAGAAGTGAAAATTTAAATATTAACGTTGTGCATTTTTGATGTTTTGGTATGGTTAGGGAGCAACTTTGTACAAATTGCTTTAATTATTTGTATGATAATAGTATAATTTATGTGGTAGAATACGATATTCATTTATTGCGCTATCGTATACAAACATGACAACACGAACATTGGCGCAAGCGCTCTGCGCCGTCTAAACGAAACAGCAGGCGCAGGCATACATTTTCGCCGCTTCGTAGAAAGAGATATACTTCCTCTCCTACGCCGCGCCGGCTGTTTACTTTCCACCCGTCTTACGAATTTTCGATCAGGTCATGTGTCCTGACGAGACTTTAAAAGTTTTTACCCTTTCCAAAAAAAGTGCACAACGCCCCTAAAGAAGTTCTCACTTCAAAAAATAATATGAGCATACCTGGGACTAACGACCTACCATTCTAAAATATCCATTGAAGTAGGTTCGTTACTGACCGTGTAATCGCATAATAAACATATGAAAAACATGTGGTGTAATTGATAGACTCCTCTTTTGGAGTCGGTTAATAAAATAAATATTTTTTTAAACCTTAATACGTGCAATGTTGTCCTTATAAAACCTCTTGCTGAGCTTCGAATCGAGATTTTCAGCAGCTAAATTTAGCGTGCGCAAATTCCGAAAAGCTTTAACCAGTAGGTGAGTCTTAACCTCCAGCTTTGGAAATCGCAAATAATCTTTGCCGTCGCTGCTTTCATACACGTCCGTTCAGCACATTCGAGCAGAAGTTTTAAAATACCCATGTTCGTCGATATCTCCCTAAAACTTTCGGTAAACGCAAAATTTTGCCTAGTTTCCAATTTGACTAGGAGTTTGACGTTTTCACTTTATTTTATACTAGCTGTTACCCGCGGCTTCGCCCGCGTAGTCTACTAATTTGATATTTAGCTCTCCAACACTGCTCGTTAAAATTTTAAGATAAAATGTAGCCTATATCGCTACCCAAATTTTTGTCTATTTTTTTGTAAATATTAAAATCAATTCAGCAATTTTGCCATCAAAACTGAACATACACTTTCTCTTTTCTAATTTCACCTCAGATAAATAGTAGGCATACGTT
>NJDD01002380.1:47434-74420 GCA_002245505.1 Calephelis nemesis
ATCCCGGCCCCAGGTTGGCAACGCACCATTACCACCTTTGGTGTCTCTAGGCGGCGGGAATTTCTTACCATCAGGAAATCCTTCTGCTTGTTTGCCTTCCAATATCATAAAAAAAATAGACAATAAATGCTTATGTTCATTATTTACCAGCCAATAAGACAAACTTAGTAACATCTGATGCTGACAGCCACAGTATGGGAAAGTAAAGTAAGCAATACTTCGCTGTTTTTCCAGTCTGTTCATAAAAACTTTAATTAAACATTTATGAGGATGTTTTAAAATGAAGAACAATTGGTAGAGCCGATATCGAGATTCTTGTTTTTCAAGTTTTTTCAAGATAACCAGTGTCGGGAACCGAAGTCTGTAACTGTAGAAAGGAGTGTGCAACCATGACGAGCAAACTACCAGATGGAATCTGGCTCTAAGGACAAATATGGGTGCCTATATTTTAGAATTACGGTTTATTGCCAAGATTACACCATATTTGACGTCATAACGTCATGACGTGTTCCGGTTCGGAGGGTAAGGTAGCCGGTTAACTTATTTTTGCTCGAGGCCTAACATCCCGGCCTCTGGTTGGCAACGCACCATTACCACCTTTCGTGTCTCTAGGCGGCGGGAATTTCTTACCATCAGGAAATCCGTCTGCTTGTTTGCCTTCCAATGTCATAAAAAAAATAATTGTAAATATAAATCAAGTAAACGTGTGATTGACGGTTTGCTAGCTGGATGCCTTCTGTCTTGCTCGCAGTAGACACAAGCACTCCTTAACAGTTGTTGGGATCGGTCCCAGACAACTAGTTTTTGTAGAATATGTCTGCATAAACTTAAGCTTTTCTTAAGTGTACTCGATATTTTTAGGACATAGTACAGTCTCACAGTCTCCACTTATGCTAAACAGTCTCTATGTATGCTACATAGATATGAAAGGGTATTGCATCCCTACTTTAACTATAATTACAGTAATTTTTGTTCTTACTAGACCTGCTTTGAAAACATATTGTTTAAGTTTTGGTTTAAACCAGATCAAGGTTGTATTTAAAAAAATAGTGGTATCCAATGTATGTGTGTCTTACGCAGTTAGAAGGATCCCAACGGAAGAGAAGGACATAGCACCAATAGCCCAAGCGGAGTCCGGTCGCAAGTAGGCTTCGGGTATCGGCCGGCAGTGGGTTCTAGTGGGATCCGGCAGCGTACCTCGTGGACATACCATACACGTTGTTTCCACGTACGGAGACCGTATCTGTAACATAATATGGTATATGAGATGTTTTAGGCTTCGACCAAACTTAGTTTTCTAAAGCAAAAGCGAAGTAGGAGCGTCTACCGTGCGACGGACACTGCCTAGTGCCTAGTGTGTGCCTGTAACGCAGCGTCAACAGCGGGTTGTACATATTACCTTGTTGTGAGACGTGTGCACAGATGTTAAGATACGAATTATTTTGATTTTTAATTTTTTATAAGAATTTTAAAACTCTCTCGTTTTTATTATTATATATGAGTGTTCATAAACATAAACAATAGTCAGATATGTTGTTGTGGACCACCTTGTTGGTCAAGAGAAGAGTCAGCACTTCTCATTCGATTGATCATACAAGATGCTAGGGCTACCGCTAGGAATAAACATTTGTTAGACGCATATAGAGTTTAGCAGCGACTCGCCCGGGTTGGTACCACCGCCTTACCTATTCCTGCCGCCATAACGTCATGACGTATTCTGGTTCGGAGGGTAAAGTGGCCGGTAAACTTACTTTTGCTCGAGGCCCAACATCCCTGTGTTTGTGTCTCTAGGCGGAGTAAATTTCTTAACATCAGGTAATCCGTCTGCTTGTTTGCCTTTTAATATCAAAAAAATATATACAGATATCAGTATTTATTGGTCTTGGTGTTTACAAAATATATTTCAGTTTGTATTTGTATGCATTAATGTTATTGGCTAATACCTTCCACAAGCAAATAATAGTAGTTTGTTAAGAAACGTTATTTGTAAACTAGTAAAAACACGACACAATCATTAGGGCGGCAAAAAAAAGATGGTGGATCTTTACAGGGACGTGATCGTGCTCACCACTACCAGTGGACTTGTTAGAATTATTATACCTTATGTTCGCCTATAAGAGATACTAGACAGGAAGTCAAATGTTTTCCCTGTGTTGGTCTATGTTCGCTAAGTAGAAAAAGACTATCAGCTATTCTGCCAGGAAGCTCGTACAGGCGAACACAGGTAAGTATACCGGTAATTACTGAAAAGACCAGTGTGGTAGCGTGCTGTTTAACAACTTGCCCGGATAGGGTTCAACCGCCTTCATTCTTGCTGACATAATGACTCAGTCATGTTTTGGTCCGGGGGTAGGTTTGCCGGTAGACTAGCCCAAATGAATAAATATGCCGGTCCCAGGGCAGCGATGCACCTGTCAAGTCTATGATGTCTGTACGATCGACTCTTATCATCAGGAGACGTGAGCGCTTGAGGGCGCTTCTAAAATGACTTTGACATATTCCGGTTCAGAGGGTAGGGTAGCCGGGCTTGCACAATAGGTCTAGTATTCAGGCTTCATAACAGCGATGAAACTGTAACACCTGTGATGTCGAAAGACCATGGATGTCTCTTACCAGCCGGTGAGTCGTTATTAGCTGACATCTCACATAAAAATAAATAGATTAAAATCAGTTTTTGGCGCCACCGTGAAAGAAGATGGCAGTATTTTTTCCTATTTATTGAATTTAGTGTAAATTATCGGTAAAATTAGTTAATTTCGGTGGGAATTAGTTTAATTTTGTTCATTGAAAGTGCACAAATGAAATAATCATGCAAAACTTAGTGTATGGTGAATTTACAAATGGGTGAATACAATGGGTGAATTTAAAAATTAACTATTAACTAGAATAAAATCTATGCTACATGTGGGGCGGACCATCACTGGAAAAACTAGAAAGCTAGTAGAATTTCTAGTGCTCCTCTCACCTTTTGTGTTTGTGTATACTATCTTCAGCAGGCGGTTGGCCAATGTGTCACTGTTACACTCACCTCGTATTGTGTGCAGTTGAAGCAGTGCCAGCAACAACTCTCTCCCTCCACATACTGCTTAGCTTGGCCCAGCTCGCACTCAGCACTGCAAACTGACTCTGGGGGATGACTTTCACCCCACTTAAACTGTATATCTATAACAAAAACATTGAATGTTTCAATTACAACATATACTTACTTAGATTTTTTTATGATATTGGAAGGTAAACAAGCAGAGGGATTTCCTTACGGTAACAAATGACACCAAAGGTGATAATGGTGTGTTGCCAAACTGAGGCTAGAATGTTATCCTCGCCTTACCTGTTCCCGACAGTACATACCGCCATAACGTCAGTACTTGCCATTGACGTGTTCCGGTTTGGAGAATGAGGTAGCCGGTAAACTTACTTTTGTTCGAGGCCTAACATCCCGGCCTCAGGTTGGCAACGCACCATTACCAACCTTAGTGTCTCTAGCTGACGCTAATTTCTTACCATCGAAAATCCGTCTGTTTGTTTGCCTTCTAATATAGCAGCCAATCGGGCTAAATATCCTAACCGTCGTTATGTATGTAGCGAATGTGTATGTTAATATTTTTTTCTATCTTCTTTAAATTGTTTTACTAATATTACTACTAAGAGAGTCGCATGCTTCTTCGCTATCCTTTAACATAAAAAATGTAAAAATATATTTCAGACTCGCTCTAGACTTCAAAGCTCTGGTTACTATTTCCATGAGACTGTAGCTCGTTATCTTAACAAGGACGATTAAAACGAACAAACTTTTTAATATCGTCCTTGATCTTACTTTTGAAATTCCAACTTGTATTTTACTCGACTTATATAAAGCTGGAAATAACCAGCAGCCGGTGAATAGCAGATAAACTTTTGTTCTCTTTTTTGGAAAATATTTGTAGGCCAAACTTATTATACTTTTTTCATAATTTTAACGACTCCAAAAAAGGAGGTTTAAATTTGACTGCATGTTTTTTTTTATTTCATTATAATATGTTTGTTACTCGATTAATCCGTCAATAGCAAACAGATTTTTTTGGTTCTTTTTAGAAAGAAATGTCATGATTTCAAACCAGGGATCACATAAAGAATAATACCCGAAATCTAGACCATATAGACAATCTTTATCCGAGTATTAAAAAAAAGTTGGTCTGGACTCCTTTGCAGAATAGACTATCCGCCTTCCTGGCAGACAGCTCGTAAAAGGCGAGTGTAAGCTTACATACACCGTGTGTGTGTCTGTGTGTGTGTGAGAGAGAGAGAGGAACATGCGCAGGCCGCACAACTACCAGCAAAAAGTGTCGTTACAACTTTTCGTGAGAATTTTTTCGCCTTTCACAACGCGCGATAAGGAACTTCGTTCCAAAAAAGAAATATGAAGTAGTTCATCCGAGTATTGTTTGATATCAATCAGTGGTCACAACTGAATTCAGTAATTTTAATTATTTAATCATTTCACTAACTATCGACTATCGAGAAACTCATTGCATTCCTACACCAAATATCTAAACAGAAATTTACATTGATATTCTCAATTAGAAATTTACCTACATTAACTGATTGTGGCATCGACAGTTGGATCCATAACTATCGATAACCTACATGAATTCCCTAACAGCAATCAAATTGTTATATGTATAGCTCTTCCTCAAATATGCTAGATACCTCGCAAATCTATTTTTAAACGACCCCGTTTTTTATCTTTACTTTTTAGCATATTTGTTAGTGTTACGCGATTTTGATTATTGTTATTAGAAAGATATTATCTTCACGCCCATACCCTCGAAGGCGTAGGTAGAGGTACAACCAGGGCACCAACGACTAGCCGAAGTCCCATGATGTGAATGGTGGCAAGCTTATCGCCAACCCGGTACATATCCAATGTTGGGCAACGTTATCTTATTAGAAAATTGAAAATATTAATTTCCCAATTTCCTTTGTTGCTCGACTCGAGAATCGAACCCGCGAGCGAGCGACCTAAGAAGTCAAGTCCGACGCCGGACCACTAGATCACACTGGCGATTAAAGTTAGAAAAATAGTTGATAATTTTTAGGTAAGCGACCGCCTCGTTGGTCATGTGGCTAGCGTACACGCTCATCGCATCATCCGCGAGGCTCGGGTTCGATTCCCGATGGGGGCAGACATTTGTGTGACAAACATTTAGATGTCTTCATTTCCGGGTGTGAGTGCTTATTAAATTTATTTAGGTATCTATTTAAGTATTTCTATGTATCAAAATCGTTGACTAATACCCAAAACACAAGCACATAATTTGCTTACTTTGGGGTTTAAAAAAAATAAAAATTCAGGGTCCCTTGTTAATTATACCATGATAAGGCTAGTGGTTCTTGAGTTATTCTTAGGCTGGATTTCACTGTCGAATTCAAACGCAATTAATCTAAAAACGCGTTTAATCAATTATCAGGATCGTCGATCATGTTTATTTTATTGTCAAAGAAATTTTAGATAATGTAAATGTTTTATTATTAAACTTTTTAGTGGTAAGTAGATTCTCAGGAATAAGAATTTTGTCAATTTAAAAGACTACTTGCAAGAGCTTATGCAAGAGATCACAACTGACAATTGAATTCTTTTACTTTGACCTTAGTTTTACTAAAAAATTATGATCGGTGAAACCAGCCGTTCATAATGCTCAAATTTAGATTCCAAGAAATAAGTAGGATGTTGATTAAGTTTACGTGGGAAATTTGCTATCTTTCAAAAAAAAAAGAAACAATTTATTGATAACACTTGTATTTCCAGATCATATTTTGTTATATATATATTAAAAAAAAATTAGCCAACCAGTTTCACTATTCACGCACCATCAGGGCTATAGCAACTCAATATAGCCCTGATGATGCTTAAATAGTGTGAAATAAGTATAATAATAAAAATTGTAATACTAAATATGCTGTGGAAAGTACAATTATTTCTAGAATGGAATTCCACCAAGCACCGACGATAAGAAGTATAGAAACTTTAGAATAAAGAATTATCAAATCGCGACGTGGTACCATTGTATTTGATATTTTTCATCGTCGGAGCTTGGTAAAACTTCTAAATATTCAATTTTTTTAAATAAAGAAACACATGTGCTGTATTACGTGTCACTTATAATTTATTATTTTGTAAATAGCTTACCGGTTTCGCTTATACAGCATCATCAGGGCTAAAATTTAAACTATTAAGTAGTAACTAAACTAGTTACTTAAACAGTAGTTTAAGTATTAGCCCTGATGATGCTGTATAAGCGAAACCGGTAGGCTATTTACAAAATAATAAATTGTAAGTGATACGTAAAACAGTATAAGTGTTTCTTGATTTAAAAAATATGTGGTATCATTGGTTTAATACTCAAAGCCAATGAAATAGCTGTAAGTTTTTGCAGTTTAACTGCGCTTAGTTACCTTATTTCAGTGTTATAGATAAGATTATAAAACTTACCGTCTATATTGAGTTGAAGTTCTCCATCCAAATACTGTCCAACGTTGACCCATTGGTATACAGTACGGGATACTTGCTTAAAGTGCAGTATGTTGTAACGCGCCGGTCCGTCACCGTTCACGTCGAAGTGGAAAGCGTCCCCGCTGAGACCTAAACAAACAAACTCAGTTTACTCAGATCTTACTTACTGTTTGATATTACTCGTGTCTTCCTCTAAACTTGGTAGCGAAGAGCTTAAGTCCTTCATCTGCATTCCATTTTAGGAAAGTTTCATGAAACTTAAAGCCACTTAATAAATTACAGATTTTCTTAGAATCCATCACAAAACTAAGTATCTTCACGCCCATATCCCTGAAGGGATTGGCAGAGGCACCAACGACTAGCCGAAGACACTAAGTCAAATAAAATGATAGGTACCAAGCCTATCGCCAACCGATAACATGTCCAATCTCGAGCGACATAATTTTTTATCAAAAAAATTAAAATACACATTTTATAATATATTATTATTATAATTTTGTATTAAAAAAATAATGTTGCCGGAGATTAAATGTATACTTAACATTCCCAAGACTTATCAAGGCTAATTTAAATTCCATTTTGAGACCATCTTATTTCTTAATCTTTTTACACCACCAAAAACGTTTTTACATAAGCTCTAAGGAAATCAAGGGTATTTTTAGTAAAACATTAATGTTCCTCGAGGGGTACTTTAAGGATGCAATTTGGTTTTAAGACTATACATTGGTATTTTAAACATTATTAAAAAAAAAGTATTTAAGTATCTTCACGCCCATATCCCTCTAGGGGTAGGCAGAGGCACAACCCGCGACTAGCCGAAGACACTAAGTCCCACAATGCGATAGGTGGCCAGCATATCGCCAACCGGGCACATAATATCTAATCCCGAGCAACATTTTTTTTATTAGAAAATTGGAAAACCTAAATTTTCTTTGTTGCTCGACCCGGGGATCGAACCCGGGACTTAAAGAAGACAAGTCCAACGCCAGACCACTACACAACAGACGTTTTAGGCATAGACTTAAATTTGGTGACTATGAAATGTTATGATATATATATATTTGATTTTTTCTAAATTGTTTTTTCTATAAGTTGACATATAATTTTAATTTATTTTTTTAATACAATGACATTTTGCAATCTAACGGTAATCCCTATTTTTGGGGACATAGAATTGCTGTGGTATAACTTTTATGTGGTTTGTTTACTGTTAATATTTTTATATGTGGGTACCGTCAGTAACATCTAACCAAACAGGTATTGAACGTTAAATCAAAAAAGTCCTTTTTTGTCTTTAGTTTCGAAACCCTGATGATGCTGTAAAAAGTGAAACCGGTTGGCTAAAAAGTAATAGAAAGTTTTAAATAAAATATACAGTGGATAAGTACAAGGGTTTACTCCAAAAATACATGTATGTTATGATATAATTGAGGTGATACGAAGATAGAAGAGGAAGTTAGCA
This sequence comes from Calephelis nemesis, assembly GCA_002245505.1. NCBI lineage: Eukaryota > Metazoa > Arthropoda > Insecta > Lepidoptera > Riodinidae > Calephelis > Calephelis nemesis. The sequence goes on from NJDD01002380.1 coordinate 55,387, forward strand.
AAATTATCAAATACATCTTATTTTGTTTAGGTTTATTTGATGAGATATATTGTAGGATATTACTTCTCAAGTCTACTGCTGGGGAATAGGTTTACCAAATACAAGCTTGTCACAAAACATGTTTTTGTGAAAAATATGTAGGTATTTAATTTCTTTTTAATTTGGTAGCTGCTCATGCTAAGTGGTTTTAATTATCTTTAGTTTTTTAATCAAATTAAGGGGTGTATGAAGTCAAAAAACCAAATTTTAACTACCTATGTATATATGTTAAGTCTGTGTGTGTCTGTAAATCAATTCAAGAGCAAGAAGAGTTTTGATTATCTATGAAGATATTGAAAAAATACTTAAAATATATAAATACTTACATACTTAATATACATAAAATATAATTTTTTTAATTGTTTTTAAAAGGAAAAATTTCATCTCCAATAAAACTGAAAATTTAACGGGACAAATTACCGGGTTTAATAAACCGGACCGGGAGGGGGATTGGCAGGATTATAATTTCAGCAAATACATAATATTTCAGCGTCATGTTGCTTAATATTTAGGTTGGCATAAAAATCCGTTCTGAGAATTGTATTTTTGACCGTGCTATAATAAGAAGGATACTTATTAAATTTTTATAACAATTTGGGTATTCATTAAAATATTAATTAAAAGATTAGGGTTTACAAATTTTTAAAATTTTAAATCTGCTGAACTTTCTTCACTTGGCACTCGATGCTCTCTGCGTACCCTACAGGCTGCAAGGGACGTGATGATAGACATGGACGTAACGTTAGATGACTTGCACTATCCAATATTTCTCTACATTCCATATTTTAAGTTATTTTGTTTTGAGTGTTGATATGTCTGTAAATTCTTATCTACAAAACTTATAATTAAAAAAATATGGGACAATTTGTAAAGCACACGATATTATTAAAAAAACAATTAAATTAAATCGGACTACATGTTTATGAATTATAGGCCACATAACATTTTAAGTTTCCCCTCTTCCAAGGTTCCCCCTTTAGTAAGTGGGATAAAAAGAATCCTATAATTTTCCTTGGAATATAAAGTACTTACCTGACAAATTTCGTTACCATCAGTTAAGTAAATTCGATGCAAATCACGGCCTCGATAAAGACATACAGTCAAAAAGTCCAATAATGATTAAAATGTGTTCTCCTTTCCATTTTTAGCCGCCTGTACCCGTGTTGTTTAAATAACTTCAATTGACAATGTTCACTCTTACAAATTTATAATAACTTTACCTAAAGATTAAGACAGATTTTCTCCTCTATAGTCTAGAGGTCCGGCGTCAGACTTGACTTTGGGGTCCCAGGTTCGATTCCCGGGTCGAACAACAAAAATAGAAAATGTATATTTTAAATTTTCTATTAAAAATAATGTTGCCTGCTATTAAATTTATACTTAACATTCCCAAGACTTATCAAGGCTAATTTAAATTCCATTATGAGACCATCCTATTTCTTAATCTTTTTACACTACCAAAACGTTTTTACATAAGCCCCAAGGAAATCAAGGGTATTTTGAGGAAAACATTAATGTTCCTCGAGGGGTACTTTAAAGGTGCAATTTGGTTTTAAGACTATACATTGATATTTTAAACATTATTAAAAAAAAGTAAGTAAGTATCGTTCACGCCCATATCCCTCTAGAGGTAGGCAGAGGCACAACCCGCAACTAGCCGAAGACACTAAGTCCCACAATGAGATAGGTGGCCAGCCTATCGCCAACCGGGCACATATCTAATCCCGAGCAACATTTTTTAAATTAGAAAATTGGAAAACCTAAATTTTCTTTGTTGCCCGACCCGGGACCTCATGCCGTCAAGTCCAACAGCTGAACCGCTAGACCACAGAGGCGATTTTTTAAATACAGAAAATCTGCGAAACCCTACATATTTAGTTTTTCAATAGGAGGAATAAATTGAAATCATTATGACGTCAATAAATTATTTTTTCAGAGAGAAGCATCGTCAGGTGGGCTTCACTCTGCCGTTTACGTAGATTTAGGCAGCGTACCTCTTAAACTCATGACAAAACCACTAGTAAAAAATACATGAAACGTCATAACTCATTTTTTTTCAGCTACACTTAGCGCAATATGAGCGCAATAAAGTTCAATCAACGTCTAAAGTTACATTTATGATTGACGTCCTTGAGTTTTTAAGTAAAACTGGGGACTGATTCAGTATCTTTTTAGTGATAATCACTGGGTATAGTGTACATCAAATAGCTGTCAAATGACTTGTATATTTGCTATCTCCTGTGACCGACGAAAATAGAAAGGAGATAGCAAATACAAAACACGTCATTTGACAGCTATTTGATGTACACCGTACCCAGTGATCATCACTAAAATGATACAGAATAGCCCCGCTGGTCTACTATTATTAAACACGGAGTAAAACGCTCCAAGGTTCAATCTGATATCATAGTCTTTATTAGGTACATGTAATACAGACTATAACATTACCTTAAGGCCAAGTCAGCCAGAAGAGCCAATCACCGCGCTCCCCCGTTCCATGATTACTATGAACAATGGCGCTCTAAAGTAAACGCCTTAAGCGACAAATCACTATTTTTGACACGTTAAAAGTAATTTGAAAAAAAATATAAAAACTGAAACACTTATCTTTAGGAATAGTACTTATCTATGTTCTTGTTAAATTATGTGTCGATATTTTCATAATTGAAGTAGACAGTTGGGTTTTGCTATCAAAAAAGAGTTAACTTTTTGATTTTTTTCTATCGAGCAAAGTGAAATTAATCGTGTTTTGGAAACACTAGTCTTATAAAGCATATTCATGTTAATCTTGTGTATTTTTGTCACCAAGATCCATGATTGCTTTGTATGAAAAAAACAGTAAACTGCTGACGTATTTTAGCGTATATGGCCCCTTAATTTTACTCCTAATAATAATATGATGAATGAATAATATAATGAATGAACTTTTTATTGTGCACAATTAAACTTACTACAAAATATACTACAAAACAAGTACAATTAAGTATTAACAAGAGCATATTATTATAGTTTATAGTACATAAAAGGCGGTCTTATCTACAAACAAAGCGATATCTACCAGACAATCTTTAATTAATAAATAATAATATATTACAATTTAAAATGTAATGGAATAGCTTACCAATAAATATAAGACTTGGGCAAACTTCAAAAATAATAAAAACTTCAGTAAAATCACATTATTTGAAAAGCCAAAGTTATGGATGTAATAATTATTATATTTACTTCCATATAATTATATACCATGTAACATTGTTAAGCCTTAATTTTAAACCTCTTATTGTTGATCTTAGTTTTATATTATTCAAACTACTTAGTTTTTTCCTATTTTTAATTTTATGAACTGTGGAGATTAAACATACCAAATACAAAATCTTTGTATCTTCTAAATTTATAGTATTTATACAGTTTTCTTAGATGAAAAGGCTGTCTGGTAGAAATAGCATTTATATAGATGAAACCGCTTTTTGTATACAACAAACTATAACATTTATGTTTTATAATATTTTTTTTAATTTGATTGTACACAAGTTCATTAATTCGTTCATTAATAGGTTATACATATTTACATTTACGAACTCAGATTATCTGCCATTTCTTATGTTGTTTTTGTTTCATTTGACATTTTACTGTATCAATAGCTACAACATTTTAATGAGGAAATCTAATAAAAAATTTAAATCATTTATTTGCGAAAATGATATACCATCAACAATTAATTCAAACACTATGAATTGCAATAGTTTCGACTAGGCAAATTTGCATTTAAAGTTTTCATGAAAGTCTTTTTATTCTACTTGTATCTACCGCAAACTGGTACTGTTTTTAGCTAGTCACGAGAAAAAACCGCGAATTTGTAAAACCCCATACAAACTGTCTATCATATATAATCGTTTATTAACCTAGCCTATTTCTCTGAGTTAATTAGGTTTCATATTTTTAAATGAATGGTAAAACTTCCAAATATTCATATTTTTAAATGAAGAAACAGTTGTACTATTTTACGTATCACTTATGCTTTATTATTTTATAAATAGCCTACCGATTTCGCTTTTTACAGCATCATCAGGGCTAGAACTTAAATTACTGCAATAATTTACTGCAATAGTTTAAGTTCTAGCCCTGATGATGCTGTAAAAAGCGAAATCGGTAGGCTATTTATAAAATAATAAAGCATAAGTGATACGTAAAACAGTACAAGTGTTTCTTCATTTAAAAATATGAATATTTGGAAGTTTTACCAAGCGCCGACGATGGAAAATATCAAAAATTAATTAGGTTTCTTTCGAAATTCCTTAGAGAGTCCTTATGACGGCAAGAATACGGACGGACAGTAGAAAGGTACAGCGGTGAATCCCTACCCGGGTAAGTTGCTGCACAGCACTCTAACACCAGTGATCTTGTTCTTACGAGCTGCCTAGTCAAGAGGAAGATGGTTAACTCTACAGCAGACCCGGATCAACACGAAGACTTTGTATTTAATACTTTCAGTCTTATAGTTTGCTTAGGCTATGGAAGATCAAAATACGATTCTAATAATACGAGAGAAGACACGGGAAAGTCAAGAAATTTTTATAAAACGAAAACAAATTGAAACAGAAAATGGAAATTGTTTGTTAGATAATTTAAATGTCTGTTATTTCAGCTGAACAGTGCTTGTTTTCCAAAGGGATAATAAACGCGCCTCCATCTTCCATTTTCTAAGTAAAGTCCTGCTATTTGCCTGCGATCTTACATCTTAATCTAGTTTAATTAAGCACGATTCGGGCTGTAATGATGATTACAGGCTGGCGATAGAGACGCCATTCCGCTACAAGGCTTCTACAATTATTCGCTATCTAGATTCATTCTAACACATACGAAAGCTAAGTACCCCTGTTATCACGAAATGACCGCATTTATACTTTAATAGACTTTTTTGTAACCCACTTGCTTTAGATTTTTACATTTAACAAAGTTTAAGAATGAAGTTCCTAAACATGCAGTAACCACACTCTTATTAATAAAAACACGGAGTAAAGTACTCAAAGGTTCACCCTGGTATTAGAGACTTGTTTACAATGTAGTACAGACTAAAATATTAACTTAATTTTAGCCCTACGTTAGTTCATTTTTATTAAAAATATGGACAAACTGAGACGGGAGTTAGAAAAAAGCGTAACAAGACGTTTTATTAACATTTTATGTTACAGCTCGATCTTCGTTCCAATCTGTAGTGTTACTCTTGAAACTCGATTAATGCGATATTTGAAATTGGGATCGACTATGTTATTTCAGATACTAGAAAATACATTAGGTACCGTCGATTTATTATCACTAGTGGTCGCCCATAATAAATTCTTCATTTTTCAAGATCAACTATTTTGTTTCCAAATGTTTCAGTGCGCCATCTGTGATATCTCTTATCGTTATCAACACTAATATTATAAAGAGGAAAACTTTGTTTGTTTGTTTGGTTGTAATGAATAGACTCAAAAACTACTGTACCGATTTTAAAAATTCTTTCACCATTCGAAATCTACATTATCCACTAGTAACATAGGCTTTGTTTCATCAAAATCAGCGCAGTAGAAGCCAAGCTACGCAGGCGAAGCTGCGTGAAACTGCTAGTCATCAATATATTTGTTTGGTTGTGCCAAGTGCATAGTAGTGTGGGTAATGTTTTATTTGTTTATTAATGTACTTTATAGGCATTATTATTAAAAAATATTATCGTTCTGCACTTTTCCTATGCATAAACTAAAAGTGTGCTAAATTTTATAATCCTACGTCCGCGCAATTTTCGTAAACAGGGGTCCAAAGTTTTGGCATCACGCATTATAATCTATATACTACTACTACTAAATCTATGATTTAGTTAATAGTACCTAAACAGTAAATTATTTAATCGGATTCGTTGTAGTTATTTGTAACTGAATGTTAAAAATCCGCTAGTACTGTGTTCAAAAGTATCTAAAATGATATACGATTCCAATATCCCATTTGAATGATATCGAGATTCCAGAGTAACCCTTCTGGGGTCCACTCCTCACTCCGTTTATAAATTAATCATTATCAAACTAGCCTTAACTCTTTCTTTTTCTGACGTGTTGGCGTTGGGCTATACTCAACTTTATTAATCTAGGTCTTCTTTTCCTAGACAGTGACACACATATCTTGTTTTATGACATTTAGTCAGCGTTCCTTGGGTTTGTTTATTTTACCTGTTTGTATGGGCTTTATGGCGTTTACCTATTTGTTTTTTTTGTTGAGTCTGCAAATTTTTAAACCGATTCATAATAAGGATTCAATTCGTATATTTTTTTGTTTGTTTGTCACTCGATTATTCGGTCAATAAATAATAAAGGTGGTTCTTAATTTTATCATTATTCGACTAGGAGTTTTTAAGTTATACTAAGTAGTGCATATTTTTTCATTAAGCAAAATTAAGTATATCTCAAAACAACTAGTAGGATATTGTTATCAACATTATAAATGATTTACGTAGACTATTTCGGTATCATTTGCTATTTTTCTAAAAAATAATTATCAAATCTTGACTTGGTACCTAAAGAAATAGTTGTGAGTCGGTGTTTGCAGTTTTGCTGCCTTTAATTATTTCAAAACCAAATCATCATCAACAGCTTTTCTACAGTTTATCACTTATCTGGTAGCGTTTTAAGTCAGTAATTGCTCAAATAAAGTACACATTCATCGTGACATATTTATCTGTGTGACATGCAGCCTTTGACAGTATTGTTCGAGTACAAGCAATGTAAAGGAAGTTGGTTTTCCTTTATACAATTAAACCACTTAACCGATTATAATAAAATTCGCACACCATGTGCAGTTCGATCCAACTTGAGAGATAAAATAGCTTATATCTCAATTTATGTTAAAAAAATACCATCCGAGCGAAGCTGGAACGGGCAGCTAGTCTTAATATATATATAAATCTCGTGACACAATGTTTGTCCTCAATGGACTCATAAACCACTTAACCGAATATAATAAAATTCGCACACCATGTGTAGTTCGATCCATCTTGAGAGATGGGATAGCTTATATCTCAATTTATGGTAAAAAAATTACCATCCGAGCGAAGCCGGAACGGGCAGCTAGTAGTTTTATAGATTAACCCACTTAGCACTTTAGGTAGACAGCGCTTTAGGTTCATAAGCTACCTACCTGTGCTTTAAAGACTTTTGAAGTAAGCTTTTACAACATTTATTTTAAGAATGTATTCTTCTCTTTAAGTCTTTTCATTTGGTACTTATAATTTACTACAGATAAGTAAATTGTATAAAATTATAAAATCCGCCATTTTTTGTGGAGGCCATTTTAGATTGACAGTAATGATTATCAGAAGTAATGTTTTTTAAATTTTTGCTCTAACTTTTGAGGTTAATTCGTTTAAAACTCAATTCCATGATGAAATTGTCCGTTACTGTTCGTAAGTATCACATACGGTCAAACAAAAGCTTGTAATAAAAAAGGTTGCGTTTAAAGATATCAATATAATATGTCGATGGTTTGTAATAAATGGAGTTCCCTCACAGGATTAATCATAATGAAAAAACAAGGCGTGTTTCCAATAACCGATAAAACACAAGATGCATGATGCTGCGGAGTACTCAAGCAATAATGGAAGGCAAGCAATATACAAGATGAGATAATAATTTGTTCCAAATATTACTTGTTTTTAGAAATAAGACTATGTTATAATACATATGTAATCTTTACGCCAAGTCCCTTTCGTGGTAGGCAGAGAGTTCGTGCTAAATCTCAAGATCCTTGCAGACCTTTCTGGCTTCTTCCACATCCATTACTCTTTTCATACAAACACGCCGGTTTCGGAGACTCTTGACACCACCCTCAGACAACATCCGAGCGATTTGATCGTGAATATCAACCTAGGTCTCCCCGGGTAACTATATCCATTCACTTTCACATTGTACATCTGCTACGTCAGTCTTTTATGTGCCATTCTTTTCACATGTCCTAACCAGCGGACCATAGCCGAAAGTCAAATGAATAACATTTTAACACCGACCCTTTTTTTAAATCCCACTCTTTCTCGGATGTCACTGTAACGAATACGGTCTTTTTTTAATAAACCCTGGTACAATAAACATAAAACGCTGTACTGAAAAGTAGAGAGAATTCAACTTTTCGTTCAACGAGATATATTTTGCAGATTCTCCTATAAATATGTCCGGATCAAAAACACTTTAGAAATTACAAACAAAACGCTCAGTATAGTCTATTTAGTTTTAAAAATCGAACCCCAGAATGCAAAAAAACGTCTTAAAAACGACTTCGATTTTGATAAGTAAATTAACTAAAAAAATAGTATTTTGCTAGAATTCGCTGGGAATATTAAAACCAAACTTGGTGGCAAAGAGACCACCTCGGAAGTGCGCTCTTTCGAATACAAAATTCCTTTTAAAATCGGTTTAGATATAACGGAAAAATCGATTAACATTTAGGAAAATGTATAGAACATATGACCTCCTACTTTATTCAAAGTCTTTTAAAATACTCAAATAAGTGATGTTTAAAAGAAATAGCCACTGCAGCAGCAAATGCAATGCTGGATTCCTAAAATATTTATATTATGTAGAATAGGCACAAAAATCCAAGATATTTTTTGTATTAACAACGATCAAATAAATAGTAAGTCTATGCTCGCCTTTTACGAGCTGCCTAGCAGGAAGGCTAGTCTATTCAGCAAAATCATCATAAATTATCAGTATCAATGCATCAACACAGGGGAACAACACATTGGAAAGGGAAATTTACACACACATTTACACACACGATTAATGCTAAAATAAAAAAGCTCACTTCCAATAACCGATAAACAGCACAAGATGTATGAGGTTGTCGAGTGCTCGGCGAATGTTAGTCGAGCGATACTCCGGATGAGATATTTATCATTTTATAAAGTTATTTATGAGTTTTATAACGAAATGCGTTTTATACTCGCAATTTTGTATCAAATTTAATGGGCTGGTCCAGGCTCCTTTGCAGAATAGACCATATGCCAGGTAGCTCGTAAAAGGCGAGCATAGGCTAACCGTCACTAACACCGTGACATCCTACTAGGTGGTCGAGTTTCGCAGCAAGTCGCCCGGATTGGTACCACCGTCTTACCTATTCCTGTCGCATCAGTGCTTGCCGTTGACGTGCTCCGGTTCGGAGGGTAAGTTAGCCGGTAAACTTACTTTTGCTCGATGGCTGACATCCCGGCCTCAGGTTGGCAACGCACCGCTACCACCTTTGGTGTCTCTAGGCGGCGTGAATTTCTTACCATCAGGGTATCCGTTTGCTTGTTTGCCTTCTAATAGCACAAAAAAAATGTATTAATATTGCTAATAATGTTGTGGTGTATTTTTTATAGAAGACGAGGCTAAGCGGCAAATGAATCACCTGATGGTAAGTGGTCATCGCTGCTCATAGACATCCTAAACACGAGGGGTATCATAGATGCGTTGCCATCGTTTTAATAATGAGTACGTTGTTTATGATCTATATATTTTTTTTTTTTAATATAAATATTAAAAGGCAATCGGCTGATGTATTAACGCACAGGCTAGAAACTAAAAAATTCCAATACGTATTTCTCTTATAAAGTTGGTATAACCTGAAGACGGATTTTTCAAAATTTAACCACAAGGGGGTGAAATAGGATATCTACATGTGAATAAAATATTTAATTCCTAAGACATTTTTATATGAAAATTACTATAAATTGTGTAAAAAATAAATGATGAGTTACATGTTTCAACGTTTCCTAAAATATAACGGGCAACGTTATCTTTATTAGAAAACTTAAAATGCAATTTTTTTCGTTTTTAAGTTGCCCGACCCTGGGTTCAATACCCGGGACCTCGAGAAGTCAAGTCCAACGCTGAACCGCTAGACCACGGATTTCCTCTAGACTAGAAATCTAAAATTACATACAGGTATTTCTTTTATGAATGAACTCTTTATTGTGCACAATTAAACTGTAACATTTTCATAGTCATCCATTAAGGAAGGTTTTTCAAAATTCAGTGCCCAAGGGGGTCAAACAGGGGATGAATTTTTCTATGAAATATTTAGATTTAGATGTTTTTGCACGAAAATTCCTACAAATTGAGTAAAAAATAAATAATGAGTTACATGTTTCAAAGTTTTTCAAAATTCAAACACCAAGAGGATGAAATAGAGGACGAAGTTTTGTGTAAAACGCTTAATTCTTGGATATATTTGCGTAAAGCTTCGTATGTATAGTATCCAACCCCAGAGACGTGAAATTTGGTTATGATTCATATTAAATAGCATGCGCTATTTAACTTGGACTAGAAAAATAAAATTTCTTATCCATATATTCCTTTTATCATGTAGGCATGCCACCTTAAAGAGGGTAAAAGAGAGGATAAAAGTTTTCAACACAAAGTTTTGTCCGTTGTACATATTTGCATGAATTTTCGTATGAATTGTTCATATGAAAATGATGAGTAGCATATTTTATAGTCTTTGAAAATTCTGCCCCGAAGAGGATACGGGTATGAAACTTTTATTTAGACCTACTTACGGTACAATACTCAAAACGCACGCATATAATATTTTTAAGTATTTTTTTATACGTGTTTTACTGCTTCAGTCAGAAGTTTTTTTTAATTAATCAAATATTTTCCCGAGTAATGCAAAAAAATCGAGCAACTATGGTCTTTCCCAATTGGAAATTCTTTTTGTTAATTTTAACCAGATGTAATGGTATTAATTTTGACCTGAATAGTTTTTCAGCAACCTTCAACATTCTAAGTTTCTGTGTATTTCTAGTTTAAAAAAAAACTTCTGTTAGAGGTTTCCAAACCTGCGGGTAATGACGAATTTCACGGGAACTTAAGAAGTGCAAATAGATCTGTAGAAACAATAACATATTTCTACAATTTAAATGAGGTAAAACCAAAAAAGTGTGTTCCGTTTCACGTCAAAGTGGAAACTGTTTATAATTTTTTAAAAAAGATTGGACAGCGCAAATGCGACGGAACTACTCTATGTACGAATGCGGAGCCACGAGTTTCATTATAAAACTAGCTGTTCCGGCGAACTTCGTTCCGCCCGTTCAGTTTGTATAGGAAAAATTAAAATGACGTTTTCCCTAGTTTCCTCGTTGTTATAAGGGATAAAATGCACTCCATGTCCTTCTCCCGGTTATAAGCTACCTCTCCATCAATTTTCTGCCTAATCGGTTTAACTGTCACGATTCATCTTTATTTCAAATTTTGTTTTATTGTTTTTTAGGTGTATTCTGCTATTCGGGGCGAGGTCAAACGTCTAACGGTCTAACGAATCAAAAACCATGAAAATTGGTCCAGCAGATCTCGAGCTATAAGTGTTGCGACAAACCCGACTTTCATTTATATATATTATACATTATTAAAAGGTCGGATTAAGTTACTTATTATTGTAAAATAGTTAAAACCGTAAAGAGAAGACCTATATGTCTGATTGAAGGCCTTAAAACATATGTTTTTCCATAACTCATAAAGTTTTAGTCAAGTTACACCCGAAATAATTTTCATTAAATGTCCCCGTCGCGACCCACCAACGCGGATGATTGCAAGTTTCTGGGTCACAGAGTTCACAAATTACACCACCCCGACATTGTTTGTGACTTTGATAGGGTGCACGCATCTTGTGAGGATGATTTGGAAGTGTTGATGAAAGCCATGAATATTGTCTATTACATGTTACGAACTCGTAAAATGTTATTGATAGAAGAAAGCGTTATTTTGCGGAAATCCATACTTAAATTCATATAAAATTATTTAAATTGCAATTTCCTGCCAAACAATGTATACGTATTGTAGCGCGAGGAAAGACAGTGTGCCATCGATGAATTGAACTTACCAAAATCCAAACACCAGACACAGCTGGATATATTTGTTTGTCGCGGTACAATATGTATACAATTTTTTTTACGGAAACCATCGAACCGGAACGCGTCCTCACACTGAGAAGAACCCGATATAACACAATTTATAATGTACTGATTAAATTATATTTAAAAGAGACTGGCATAAGGAGCAATTTTTCACAGACACTATTATCTGCTAAATTTTCAGCAATGAACTTTTTCATATAATTTAAATGTAATGCATTTCTTAAATTTATGAATTAAGAGATATTCATGCAATAGGGAAGTTTATTGTAAAACCGTATACATTGGCCCTTGAAAGGATGACTTACTCTGTGGAGATGTGTCACATGCACAGCGAGATTATTTTTATTCCTTGTATTGCCACAGTGTGTACCAAATTTTCGTTTATATGAACTTAAATTTTGGTAAACATACGTTGTTACCTATGATAAGGATTTGTTCTGTTGTCTGAGTGAATTCACAATCAAAAAGATTTGTTTATTATTTCTTGTGTTTTAGGCCAGTTTTTTATATGTCGAGTGGATTGAAAAAACTCTTAGACCAATATCCTCAAGAAGGAAGAAGAGATAAGTTTTACAAATTTTATGGAGAATCGGGAGAATACTTGTAAAAGTAGTTATCAAAAGTAAATCTCTTTCTTCACCTCTACTAGATACTAAATTTAGTGCAATACTCATATGATAAAAACCATGATCAAAATGATATAGTCTAGAACTTTTTGTCTGTCCCTGTGAACAGAATCCTGGCTACAATCTTGGTTCTTACCATCAGAAGAACCTTCACTATCTTGTAACATAGATCCTTAATCAAATGCATTGAATTCAATTAGTTAAGAATATGTTTTATTTTACCTTAGCTTATCATAAGATACCTAGCATATATAAGTTCGACGTAATATACTGACCTGTGAAGTTGACTCTCCTTAAGTAGCGAAGTAAGTCAGCTCCACTAGCAGGTCGCATTGCATCGCACAGTCCTGGCTTACCACCACACACTGCGGCGTGCATGTCTCTGTAAAAAAACTTTAATTAAAGACAGAATTTCAATATTACAACCGAATTTTATGATCTGTGACTACAACAGAGCTAGAAGAAAAGTATCTTTACGCCCATATCCCTGAAGAGGTATGCAAAGGAACAACCAGGGCACCCACAACTAGCCGACACTAAGTCCAACAATGTGATAGGTGGCAAGCCTATCGCCAACCGGGCACATATCCAATCATGAGCAACTTTTCTTTATTAGAAAAGTGGAAAAACCCAATTTATTTTTGTTGTACAACCCGGGATTCGAACCCGGGACCTCATGCAGTCAAGTCCAACAACTGAACCGCTACTGACGACCATACTGAACTGAAGACCATAAAGGCGATAATTCTAAAATGTTAGAGCTAGAGGAATTCTATACAAATGTTTTTTTTATGATTTATGAAAGGCACACAAAAACCTCTGTAGCCTAGCGGTCCTGGTGTTGGACTCCTGGGCTTCGATTCCTGGGCCTAATCGATCACATAGTGAGACTTAGTGTCCGGCTAGTCGTGAATGCTTTGGTTGTACCTCTGCCTACCTCTTCAGAGATATGGTAGTGAAGATACTAGAAGGCAAACAAGAAGAATTTCCTGATGGTAAGAAATTCACGCCGCCTAGACACACGAAACGTCATAATGTGCATTGCCAACCTGAGGCTGGGATGTTAGGCCACGAGCAAAATGTACAGAACGAAGGTAATTTCAACAAAATCTGCTCCTGTCCTCACATGCCACCTAGTCAAATGTCACGGTGTTAGTGACGGTAAGCCTATGCTCGCCTTTCACGAGCTACCTGGCAGGAAGGCAGATGGTCTACTCTACTAGGGAGCCCGGACTAGCACGGGGAAAAGTATGAGTACTATTTAATTTATTTTATAATTGAAAACTGACATTCCATTTTTTTGTTAGTTTCATTTAGTATTTATGCCTAAACTTTATTTAATACAATTCTTTGATTTATTTATTTGCTAGCCTAATTTCGTATCCATTGACATAACAATTTGTACAGAAGGAAAATTTAAGTAGGTATAGTTTTTCAGGTTTTCTCTGCCCTTTTTTCTGGTTTTTTTCATATGCTTTCCAGTTCTTTATAAGAACCTTATCCTGGCAATAACCAACACAATAAAAAGGAATAAGTAAAATTTGTCCATCTTTTTAGACATTTCAGATTCAGATATTTATAAAAAAACCCAACAACATTTGAAAACAATATTTACCAATTAGATATATTGATGGTAAGGACAATAACAAGTTTTCTAGAATTGACATTATAAGTCGAATTATTAATGGATGATAATAATAAATTTAATCTTTTTAAAGACATTATTACGTCCCATTAAATAATTATTAAATTGATAGAAATTGAAATATGGCAACAGACATTTAGGATGCGTATTTATATAATATTTAATATCATATTACATGTTTAACATTATTAAAGGGAGTGCACTTGCACAATAGACTAACATCCTAGCCACGGGACGGCGCTGCGGGTACCTAATTATTTATGGTGTCTATAGGCCATAGTCGCCTCTTACCATCAAAGGACTCGTGAGCTTGTTTGACATGTCATGTAAAAACTATGCTTACTATATAAGTGCAGTAAATTTGCAAAAAAATTAGTTTTCTTTGTCATAAAAATCATTAAAATGAAGCCATAATTAACATTGTAGCATGTCCTACACGCATTCACTTGCCAAATCAAACGCGTTGGAAACCTTCTTTTTGAAAACAGTAAAAAAATAAATGGAGCGTTTATTCTTGGCACAATATTAGGTTATAATATTTCAGCCCACGTATAGCTATAATAGATGTTATTAACGCATGATTTTATACATGTTACTTTGGTATTCTGACCCGTTGCGTACTTTGAGAACCAACAGTCACATCAACTTTTAAATCTCACCCTTTTACGTGGCCTGATAAGGGGTTTAGGAAGTAGGGTGACCATAACTATCTCAGTTATAAGGACAAAATATTTTACACGGGTAGTGACGAGTGAGCTTACTTAGTTATGTATAAAGTACAAAACTTTGAGGAAGCTGTATTAAGTTAAATCGGTAGGGTATCGATATAAGAAAATGAGAAATAGCGAAAATGTTTAATGGAACTCTTAGTAAAAGGAATTTTACTATATTCACTGTTACAGTATAGTAATAGTACCGACATGAACATTTTTATGTGTTTCTGTAAACGAGTTCTATATATAACTGTCTGTCTGTATTGTCGATATCGCTATAATTGTTTGATACATAATGTTAGATCCGTTTAATAAATATCTGAATAAAATATATCATCCCAACCAAACCTAAAGTAAAAAAAGTGCTATATGCGAAATGGGTGTTAATCAATGGCGTTTATACATGTTTAAAAATAGTTTAAAATGTAATAAATATACAGATTTAGGAGTACAAACGGGTTTATCAAAAAAATGGCTACCCCTGTTGGGAATCATGAATCGTTGCTGATCAATGACAGTAGGTGTATGTATAATAGTCCCTTGTTCAGTGCGTGCACGAAAAATTACTCAAACATGTCGGCACTTTGCAGTGTGCCAAAACATATGCAAGAAAGAAAGGAACGATACACAGCACACAAGCTAAAAAGTTTAAAAAAATAAAAAAGCTAAAATTAAATTGAACAAAAATTTCTATTTCACTAAAGGGAAAATAATATATCAGCATTTATTGAGACAAAATGTACCCTAAAACTGGTTTTCAGTATCATCCATTGTTGTTTTTGTTATTCAATAAAACTTAATTTTTTTATTGCCATTTTTGCTTATCCGCTAAAATTTGAACTCATGGCCACTGTAGCTACGGTAACAGTTTATTTTAGTCGAGTGTCGGTCCCTTAATTAACCTGAAAATTCCTTCGCAACGCTACTCTCTCATGAATGTTTCATTCTATCTCAACTAAGGTTGATCTTTTTCAAATAGTAGATGGTAAAAGGTCTCTGAAGTACTTTAGGATTCAAGGGTTATTATAGCAACATCACATAGGGTCAGGTGGTCCGATATTAATAAGAATGAATGAATAAACACTTAATTTTTTAAAAGATGAGGAATCCTTGTTATGATTTTATGCAACTTGGTCTGAGATGCCATTATGTAACTGTGCTAATTTTTTCAATTATAAAAAGAAGCTAAAAAACACAAATTTTAAATTGAGTAATTATATGCTGTAAAAGAGACAAAAAACTCAAAGTAAGAAAAAAGTTTGTGATACGCGCAAAAAACTGATTCCAAATAATTCCATCATATTAATTAAAACATAAAGATAGTTATTTTTTCTACAACTACCTTACCTTAAAACCTTAAAACTATTTTATAACTACACTTTTTTCTATCTTTGGCATTATGTTGTTTTATTTTTATAAACTCTTTGACGAAATACAGTAATACGAAAAATGTAGTTCATTTTCTCACTGAAGAGGCCTAACTTGAGGTACAAAAAAGCAAAGTAAAGCCAGTTGATAATATTGTATCTGTACTGTCATAATATTGCCCTACCCACTCCTGACGCCATAATGTCAGCGCTTGTCGTTGACGTGTTCCGGCTCGGAGAATAAGGTAGCCGATACACTTACTTCTGCTCGAGGTCTAACATCCCGGCCTAAGGTTGGCCCCGCATCATTACTATCTTTGGTGTCTCTAGGCGGCGTGAATTTCTTACCATCAGGAAATCCGTCTGCTTGTTTGCCTTTCAATATCATATGCAGGAAAAAGGTAGGAAGGATATAAGGTACGAAAAAAAAAACAGATCAATGTATTCTTCTACAATCTACATAAATGAAAATGAATATCCATTTCGGGTGATCATCGCATCACGCCTGGACTGCTGGGCCTTCTAAATTTGCGTCAGGATACGTGACCTAAAACTTCGTAAGGTGAAAATTCTAAGACAGCGCAGGGCGCTTGCGCGAATGTTCGTGTTGTCATGTTGTGTACGATAGCGCAATAAATGAATATTGTATTCTTAAACATAAATGATATACTTTCATACTGCTAATTAAAGCAGTTTGTGCGAAATTATTCCAAAACATCAAAAATGCACAACGTTAATATTCAAGTTTTCACTTCTGTGGGCACTCCCGGAGTGCAACCCTTTTTACATATAAAATGTTAGTTTCTCTTAATGTCAAGCGATACAAAACTTGCCGGATCTGATAGTAATTTATAAAAACTATTTATTATGGTACTAATCACAAAACAAACATTTCAAAAAAAGAAACAAACGAATTAATAACTTAGTTTTGGATCAGCAAAGAAAAAAACAAAAAAAAACATAGCTAATATCGGCACCTTAAATAAAGACTCCAATAAGTCATAGCATGAAGTACGACGGCACACGAGGCCAGCCCTTAATACCTGGACCCGTCGTTTTATTTACGGCTGTTTTTCGCAAATCTCCACATAAAAAGCTATGAGAATATAAAACCTTTGTACATAAACACACATACGGTTCTTTTATTATATATACAGGGAAATTGGTTACAAAGCTTGAACTAATAAAGGTGTAATAGGTGCAGGACTTACGAATTTTCTGATAAGAGTTACTTTATTATTATGTCTAATAAATTTTTACTATTGTTTTATATTGTGTGATAAAACAACGAAGAACATTGTCTCTAATCATCTCGAGATCACCTGCATCACCAGATGATTAAAGACAATGTATAGACACCATAGATGCTATAAGTACGCCGATGTGCTGTGGTAGGGTTGTTTAGTGGGGGTACTAATCTGTATGTTGTAGTATGTTGGAAATTAAAATACCAATCTCTGTACTTTATATTCCACTAATCAAAACCTGAAAATATGGAATACAGTTACTACAGTATTAAAAAAATACCAACTGTTTGCCCACGCCTTATCAGAATCGAATGGATATGTTTTTCATGCAAACATTTATCCCTTATTATGATCCTCTGGTGATAGAAATTAGTCTGTATTTGAAATCGGATTTGTAGCTATATATTGATAAAATTTAATCAAAATCGCTTAAGTGGTTTAGCTGTAAAACAGCAACAGACTTGGAGGCAGACTTTTGTCTGTTGCATTTAATATTAGTGTGGATTTTCTGGATCATTATCTAAGAAGATTGTAAAATCGCGACGCGACGTGGTAATGAAGTAGACTAAGTTTTTACACTTTTATTGGTTTAGTAATTAAACTGTTAGTTCAGTTAGATACAGTGTTGAGTTTTTTACATTTTAATCTATTATTGGTATAGTATTTGGGTTACTGACCTTTGATCTAATATATCAATGTGAGAGGGATTCAACACGGATCAAAACATTGGTATTGCTTAATTGTAGCGTGATTACAACCGTCTGGATGATGCTTTAAGGACGTACAGCCCCATCTGACACAAGTTGTCATATACTTAAAAGCGGGCTCCAATTGTATGGCGTAAATATATCTGCATGCCCGTATCCCTAAAAATACTCACAGAGACAATCGGTCCGCCCACGATTACCTGAAGATAATTAGTCTCGTAATGTGATAGATGACCAACATATTGCCAACAGGGCACTTGTACCGGGGAAGGTTTTTTTTTATTAAAAATTTGAAAAAAAAAACACATTCGACCTTAGATAATGAAGCGAACACAACAAAACAACCCATATAAATACAAAAGTTTGTCTGTTCGTCTGACTGTCTGTTGCTATTTCATGTCTTAACCGCTGAACTAGTTTTAATGAATTTCGGCACACATATAGCTAAATATCCGTGTTTAAACAAATGATAGTTTTTTTTTCAAAAACCTTCTTAGAAAGAACGGTAATAAGGGATACAAGTTTATATAAAAATCTAAATTATTCTACGCTTACGAAGTCTCGAGCTTTTGCTCATGCTGCTTATACAGAGTGTATTTGATGGTTCTATAGTAGCTTAGAGATATGTTAGACTTAAAAAATCCTTTTACAGTTTTTGTCGGAAACAAGTAGTTAAATATTTAGCACTTTTCAGCCCGCAATGTAAAATTATATGCATTAAGCCGCGCGTTGCGAGCTATAAGTGCCGACCTACTACGTTGGTTTATTACATT